>PVJC01018930.1:0-30833 GCA_004026665.1 Murina feae | reverse complement strand
AGCTTGATATCTGGTATTGAGATCCCTCCTACTTTGTTCTTCTTTCTCAGGATCGCTGCAGCTATTCGGGGTCTTTTTTTATTCCAGATGAATTTTTGGAGAGTTCGTTCTAGGTCTGTAAAATATGCCGTTGGTATTTTAATGGGGATTGCGTTGAATTTATAGATTGCTTTGGGTAGTATTGACATTTTAATGATATAGATTCTACCAATCCATGAAGTGTCCATATACATTATCCTATATAATAAAAGCATAATATGCAAATCAACCAAACAGCCTGTCGGTGGGGGGTGGGGTTGGTAAGCAGATAACATCTGGCCAGCCAAGGTGCATGCCAGTGGGAAGAGGGAGGGCATGGTGATTGGGGGTGGCAGCAATCAGCAGCAGTGGAGGGGCAATCTGGGAGGAGAGGGGGGCAGCCAGCTGCTGCCCCCTGATTGGCCCTCCCAGTTGCCTCCAGTAGCAGGAGGCCAGACTTCGGCTTAGGGAAATCCCCTAAGGGTTCCCGGAGGACTGTGAGAGGGCAAAGGCCAGGTTGAGAGACGCCCCTCCCCCCCGCCCCCGAGTACACAAATTTTCATGTGCCGGGCTCCTCTAGTGTGTGTGTAAAAAAAAAAAAAAAAAAAAAAAAAAAATATATATATATATATATATATATATATATATATATATATATATATATATAGTCACTCCCATGATTACCAAGTCTTGCCAGTTTCCAGCTTTGGCTCAAGTTAGAGCAACACCAGGATGCACAGTGCAGTGAAAACAGCATGGAGTTGGAGGAAGCCAGACGTGATTCAAGTCTGATTCTACATGTCACCTCTATAACCTTGGGCAAGGGACTTAACCCCATATCTCAGTTTTCTTTACTGTAAAATATGAAGACATCTTTCATATAAAGTAGTTGTGAGGATTAAATGAGATGGTGTATGGAAATTGTACAGATGTGTGATGATTAATAAGTACAATTTGTTCTGGCAGTGATTAGGCCTGTGTAGATAGATGTATACTGAGTGGCCAGATTATTATGACCACCCCATCAGTACTTCGTTGGGCCACCTTTTGCCTTCAATACTGTGACGATTCTTCTTGGCATTGACTCCAAGAGATGTTGAAAGGTGATGCAAGGAATCTGACACCATGCCTGATGAATAGCACTGTCCAGTTTTGTGAGATTTGATGGCTGTGGAACCAGCTGCCTGATGGCTCTTTTAACTTCGTCCCACAAATGCTCAATTGTATTGAGATCTGGTGATTGTAGGGGCCACCTAAGCAAGGTAAAGTCTCCCTCATGTTCTTGAAACCACTCCTGCACAATATGAGCACCGTGGCATGGTGCACTGTCTTGTTGGAAGAAGCCATCTCCATTGGGATATGCCATCAACATGATAGGATGAACTTGATCAGCAATGATACTTAGGTATGTTGTGCTATTCAGATGTTGTTCCACATGAATTAAAGGGCCCAAATCATGCCAGAAAAACATGCCCCAAACCATAACACTGCCTCCACCAGCTTGAAGGGTTGTACTCACGCATATGGGGTGCATGCTTTCATGCTGTTTCCACCAAATTCTCACTCTGCCATCTGCATGATGCAACTGGAAATGTGGTTCATCGGACCACATGACTTTTTTCCAGTGCTCGACTGTCCACTCCAGGTGTTCCTGTGTGAATTGGAGACATTTTTATCTTGGTAACTGCAGACAGCAAAGGTGTTCGAACAGGCCTTTAGCTTCCATATCCCATACGATGCAGTGTACAGCTAATTTGCCTACAAACGTCAGGTGGTCATAATAATCTGGCCACTCAGTGTATATATGACAAATGTTGTAAAAGAAATATATTTCTAGGCCTGCAGGTTAAGGAACTGAGCAAGCATTTGAAAAGAGAGGTAGCAGAGGAAGAACATTAATACAATGAAGAGAAATTTCTTTCAAAGTGATATCAACTATACTGTATACCACAGGCAAAAAGTAAAAATTGCATCACTTTCATATTGAGGATTACCTAATCATTTCCTGATGTAACACTTGGAATAATGGAATTTTTAAAAATAATAAAGCTTATAATAGAAACCATTTATCAGGAAACTTTCAATGACATAACTAATAGGGAAACTATGTAGGGTAACTAGAATATTTGTATAGCTATTTTTTATTTATGTTATGTGGGAATTATCATTAAAAAACAGGAGCTCACAGTTAGTATTTCAATTTCAAGTTTGGTTCCTGTACTTTACATGGATGAGCTGTTTCGTTTCATGCTTCACACATGAGGTAAGCACTATTATTGTCTCCATTTTTTTCTAATGAGAAAATGAGGACTAGAGAGATTAAATGACTTTCTCAAGATTAGGAAGCTAGTACTAGGCTAAAACTCAACAATTGTGTTTTTTTACTACAACACTGAATAAGCTTTCATATGCACAGTAGAATAAGTTTAGCTTTTTGCCTATAAGGAAGGGGGGGGGTGGTATTACCACCATGGCAGCCTGGGTAGAGCATCCCACTGCATTTCTCTACATCACTGCACTGTATGGGTAAGAGCAAGACTAGTGAATTCCATTTCTCAAAAAGCTTGGTGAACCCAACAAATATTTGAAACAAATATGAAATTTAATTTTAGACATAGGAAGTTCAAATAAATCACTTGATATTGGTAAAGAGCAGAATTTGTTCTACCATTGGAAACAGTATAGTCTCCAAGTGAAAAAACAATTTTCAAGAAAGTAGACACATAATCTGAAGATACTTTATTAAGATCAAAGGTTTTCCATTACACTTATTTATAAATTTTTACTAGTCAAAAATAAAATAAATAATAAAACTCTATCTTCAGGAAGCTTTTAACAACATAGTTTTGTAAATCTGAGAAGTTTCCATGTTCATCAATTTTAAATTATCATTTAGATATATACACATAATACAGGAATGTCAGCCTTAAAAACTCAAAAATATCTATATTTGTAGGTAAAATAATGTTAAATATTATATTTCAATTTTACTTTTATTTTTAACTGACACATTTGTTAGTCATGGGAATATACAAATTTCTTCTTGATCTTAGATTAAATATTTGGATTTAAAAAACATTCCTCTTCTCTCAAATAGTGGCTGACACTCTGTCTCGGGAGCAGGTTACTTAAAGAACTAGTACAGGGAGGTGCACAGCCCACCGTTTCCTTGCTGGAAGAGTGTGGGGTGCAGACAGTACAGAATCCAGAGCCTTTGTGGCAGTTATCTACCAGCCCTTGGAGCTAGCACTGCCTTATTAAATTGTAACCATATCCTTTGTAAGCATCAAGTGGCCATGTAAACTTCACCGGATCATGTACACTACCTGATAAAAGATTTCTCAAAGTACCCCTTTACACTATTTTCAAAATATTATTTAGCTCTAGTTTGAAAAGGGAGAAAGGTTTGGACAGTTACATTTTTATAACATCTCCAGTCCCCAGAAGAAAAAGGATTCAGTCTTCACCATCTTACACTATCTCTACCCCTACAGTAAAGAATTGAGGCAAGTTATCTGAAAAAAGAAAATCATGTAGATATTTTATTTATTTTTTAAAAATATATTTTATTGATTTTTTTACAGCGAGAAAGGGAGAGGGATAGAGAGTTAGAAACATCGATCAGCTGCCTCCTGCACAGCTCCTACTGGGGAAGTGCCCACAATCCAGGTACATGCCCTTGACCAGAATCGAACCTGGAACCTTTCAGTCCGCAGGCCGACGCTCTATCCACTGAGCCAAACCGATTAGGGCTCATGTAGATATTTTAGAAAAAAATTTGGATCGCCAAATTATTTATATGATTGCCTAAATTATCATGTATTTCCCATTACTCTTTGTATAGGATATTTTCATCAATAGTCAAACCATTTAAGTAAGACTTGACCAGCACACAATTTTAAGTATGGCTTTAGGATTAGATTTGGCAATCCCTCCCCCTCTTTTTAAAAAGAATATTGCTTACTCTTTAATTTAATAAACATAGAAATCATTGTTTGGATTATGTTGTTAAGTGATACTTAGTCTGATTATCTGAATATGTTGGTGTGTGTGTCAAGATCATTACAGTACTTTTTGTCTCTGTTTCTAAAATGAAACTTGACATGTCTGAAGGAAATCCAGTGGATAATGCTACCACATATCCAGTGCACATATAACACGCTAGTGGGTCTACCTGTGTATGAATAAAGGTCAAATATTTACATGGAATGCTGACCCTGACTTATAAAACTACTATTTTAAGTTATTCCATCTATACATATATTTTATGAATAGCCTCATTTAATAATTAAAAAAATATGCCTCTCATATAGTTCATAAATATATAAAATTTTACTGCATTCTATTTTTCTTGAAACATGACATCTAAGCTCTCTTTTATAAATCAACACAAACCTTTCTTTTTTTCTGTTTGAAAGTCACAGATGCAAAGGTTTTTTGATTGGCAGGTTCTTACTGCATGCAAGGATGACAGGGCTTATTTTAATATAAGTTATGGACATTTCTACTATTTTGAGCTATATAATTTACTTGCTGGAGATCAGTAGTATAAAAGAAAAATAAGAGGCTCCATCTAAAAATTTATAAGAGCCTTTCTTAAACTTCTTAAAAATGGCAAGATTAGGGTGGTATCTGGCCAGTATTAAGAATTATTTTGATGAAGAAATAAGTTAACAATACATGAAAAGTTTTCTGAAGTACATCTTAGTACAATGTAAATATATGGTGATAAATTGTGCATATTTAACATTTTTGTCTTTTAACTATATCTTTTTTAACTATACCAGAAACATATCAAACCTCTGCCTTTAGAATAGGAATCACACTCTTATAATTTATTGGGAAAATCCAAAGGCAGTTTAAAAAACCAACAACATTATTTTGTGACTCTAGAAATGTTACCGAAGGATATACAAATAAAAATGTCCTTTGTAATCATTTCTTGCACCAAGATATAAACATTTTAAGATCAATACTATAAGGAAAAATTTTAGTTACATATATAATAAATTTTAGCCCTATCTTCCCTTATTAAATATTTGTTGAGTACAGATAGTGCTCATAAGTCCCCTCAAGCTATAACAAGGTCACTCAGGCAGTTTTTCAGTAATTCCTTTAAGAATGATTTTTAAATGCACACACTGGTCCTTGAATAATGTCGTTTTGTTCAACATAAGTTTCATTATAACATTAATGAGATGTCATAGGAACTTAACTCCTGCTTATATCAATTAGCTTATGGAAAAATTGGTTTCCTGATAGGTCATTAAATACCCACTATCAATGACATTAAGCGAGGACTGTACTGCATATACATTAGAAAAAGCTTGCACTTTTAGAATAGAAAGAAGACCCATGTGATGATCTACCCAAAACCCAGCAAAGCTGTCCTGTCTGCTGGGAGCTGCTCAAGGCTGGGTAGTTAACTCTTTGCAAGTGCTAATGAGCAGATTGATGGCACTGACCATGTTTGAAACCAGCTGATCTCTAATATTTATTCTCTAGTTATGTCTCTCTAAAAATATCAACCTCATCTTGTAGATAGAGCTATATATATATAGACAGACAGAAAGTTCAAAACTGCTCAGAATACAGTACTGTACAAATTTCAATTTTGGATCTTATATTCAAACACTGTGTTTGAAATAAGGCTATAAAAAGATACAAACAAAACCAACATTCAGTTTTAACCATGATTGCACATTTATGACCGTGATAAAGATTTTTAAAAACACCCTACCACCAAAATGGTAACTGATCTAATCATTACTTTACAATCAATGGAAATTTCTCTTAGTTATGAATGTAACCAGCTCACTGGGACCCAATGAGTTTCTGTCTCCAATTTGTCAAAAGTTGTTTTTAGTTCTTTGAATGCCATGGTGAGATCATCATTAACTATAATTTTGTCAAAGAGATGACCATACTGATTTTCCATTATCTGTGCTGATTTAATCATTTCTTGAAAGTCTTCTTCCTACAAAAGGAAGTAATTTTTTAAAGTGGTTAACCAGACAATTACATCACATCAATGCAAACATTCCACCACTGGCTTATCTAATGCTGTTTTGTGTCCATTCTCTCACCTCAACCAGAAATGAAAATTACCCTCTTTAATTACAAGTTCTTGGTAAGTCATAATTCCTAATATTGCTTCTCTGATTTGCTTGTACCTAAACTGATCTGACAAGAGTCAAAACTTGTGTCTTACCTGAAGTTCAGGGTAATCAGCCACTAACTCATTATAGGGATATCTCAGTGTCAAAACAGTTATGAGGGCCCTGGCCAGTTTGGCTCGGTGGATAGGGCGTAGGCCTGTGCACTGAAGGGTCCCGAGTTCGATTCCGGTCAAGGGCATGTACCTTGGTTGCGGGCGCATTCTTAGTAGGGAGTGTGCAGGAGGCAGCTGATTGATGTTTCTCTCTCATCAATGTTTCTAAGTCTTTATCCCTCTCCCTTCCTCTCTGTGAAAAATCAATAAAATATAATAAAAAAAATAGTTAAGAGGAGGGATGGGAAGAACCATTTACTCTGATGCTGCATTATTTATGCTTATTCATAGGAATAATTTAGAGCATAAACTATTTTTTCAGAGTTGGATACATTTATAAAACGATAGTTACCACATCCTTCCTATGCTTCATTGGAAGTGGGTCAGAGGTCAATCATACCCATGTTTTTGAGCCAGGAAATATTTTAGTTGATTATGTAACTCAGGATTATATATAACCATATACATAAATGTGAGCTCAATCCTAGGACTATGCTATCATTTATTATCTCCACTGAGAAATGTTTAAGTTTATAAATAGTACAATAACTCTTTATACAGCAACATACTAATTTCAAGTCCACATTTCAATGTCACAGAGTATTTCACAACAGAAAATTTAACTTTAGTGTTAATCTAGAGCCCTCAGTAATATCGTATGATGATACTTATTCAGCATGGATATGTATTGCCAGTATTTTGTAAAAACAATACTTATCAAATACTAGGAATCAAAAATAAAATCTGTATTTTGTAACCATAATTTATAGTGTACAAATTAAAAATGAGGGAGGGGAAAAAAGCTCTTGACATTTAATTTCTTTGCTCTTTACTTTTTATACTAAGGTAGAATACATTATCTTAAAGATAGAAACAAAAAACAAAAAAATGAAAGGCCTTGCCAGAAATCATTGTAGTCATTAACATACCGCAGTTGCCATTTGTAATAACAATAGGAAATACAAATATTAAATAATTACATAAATCTACTATACCCAAAAATGGTGCTTTTTACTTTATTATGCTAAATTTTTGCATAATTTTGCATAAATTTTTTGTTGATGCAAGAAGACAAAAAAAGGGCAAATTATTAAAATTTTCATCTAGATCATTAATGATTAACAGTAATTGACTTTGGTATTTTTCCTCTTAAAAATAAGAGTAGTCTGAAAACCAACTAATCTAACTTCTATATAAATGGCCTACAAAAATTTTATAAGTATGCCACATAGTTTTGAGTCAATTTAATATGAAGATCCATTCATGGAAGCACAAAAAGCAATTACAGTATAATTACTCAAAGTGTCTGTACCTAAACACAATTCTATATCGTAGATTTTCAGATCACACTTCAACTATTATAGTTTTCCTAAGGTAGTCACTACTGCATATGTGATTTTAACTGCTGCTTATGTATTTCCACTAGAGCATCATGATACTCACTGTAAAAGGCTTCGCAGTACCCTGGTCATCTCTACTTGAAATAATCTTTGCATTTTTTCTTGTCTCCCTCAAACGCTCTATTGATGGAGGCTTTATAAATATCACATAGGGCTTAAATTCTAGTGTCCTTAAATGCTTCACTGTCTGCAAGGAAGAAAGTAAGGTGGTTTTTATATTTCTCCATGATGTCATGAGCAAATTTTATAATAAAACAAAATTTTCTAAGATGAAAATTTCTTAAAATTATTTCCTAGTTAAGGTCAGTTGATCTTTCAATGTATTATTCAATCAGTTGTTGATAATTAAATGTAATAAATCCCCCTGTAAAGATGATGAAGAATGTAACTTGCCTTCAAAAATGTTTTGAAATATGCCATAATTAATACTGAACTGAAGCAGCTAGAAATACCATGAAACTGATTTTTAAATCAAATCCCCTGTGACTCAGATAAAGTTCTGTACACAAAAGTCTTTCAGCCATCCCATGTAAGTCTCTTCCTGACTTCAGGCATGGGTTCTCCTCTTTCCTTCTACTCTTCAAAGTACCCCGAAAGGGCAAGCCTCCTGCTTTCCATGAAGCTTGTCAACACTCCTCCAGAAAATATTTTGTTATTTACACTATAAGACAGGAGACAGAGGGGCTGGGGAGGCACTGAGAATGTAGTTTCAATCACACCAAGGGAGTTGGGAACAACTAGTCCCAGGACACCAGC
The DNA here is from genome assembly GCA_004026665.1 of Murina feae. Taxonomy (NCBI): domain Eukaryota; kingdom Metazoa; phylum Chordata; class Mammalia; order Chiroptera; family Vespertilionidae; genus Murina; species Murina feae. The sequence continues at coordinate 22,388 of PVJC01018930.1, read as the reverse complement.
AGGGAGGTTCTGCTCAAGCAAAAGTGTGTCCCATTCATCACTGGTGCCTGAGTCCTGATCGAGTGGCAGGCCTTCTCCAGGCCATCCGGCTGGCTCTTGGAGGTTTTACACCCTGGGGTGCAGCCATCCCTGAAGTGAGAATCTGGCTGCTGATTATGAGGAAAATGCTGGAGGCTAGATGGTGTAACAACTGAATGGCTTCATCCACTGCCACCCTCAGTCCACAGTGTTCCTGAGACTTCCCAGGGTGCCAGGCAGAGACCTGACAGCTGCAATAGGGGCTCATGCCATGGAGTTCCTGTGAAATGCCCCACAGCTCTAGTTATACACAAACCCCAAATCTAGGGTGTATACAGAACCTAGAACCGAAATGATCATTGTTAAAAATCCTATATAATGAAGATCTAGTTATACACAAACCCCAAATCTAGGGTGTATACAGAACCTAGAACCGAAATGATCATTGTTAAAAATCCTATATAATGAAGAGCTAATATGCAAACTGACCATCACAACCTCACACAAGATGGCCACTTCCACATGGTCAAAGATGGCCACCACAAGATGGCTAGCTGGGTAGGGTAGATAGGGGCAACCAGCTTAGCAGGGGAGGGCAATTGGGGGGTACCAGGCCAGCAGCAGAGAGCAGTTGGGGGAAACAGGCTGGCATGGGAAGGCATTTGGGGTGGAACAGGCTGGCAGGGGAGGACAGGTGAGGGCAATCAGGCCAGCAGGGAAGGGCAGTTAGGGGTGACCAGGCCAGCAGGGGAGGGCAGTTGGGGGGGACCAAGCCTGAGGGGAGGGCAGTTGGAGGGGACCAGGCTAGTAGGGGAGAAAAGTTTGGGGCAATCGGGCCAGCAGGGGAGGGCAGTTAGGGGCAATCAGGCCAGCAGGGGAGCAGTTGGGCACAATTGGGTCAGCAGGGGAGCAGTTAGGCATCAATCAGGCTGGCAGGGGAGTGGTTAGGGGGTGATCAGGCTGGCAGGCAGAAGCAGTTAGGGGCAATCAGGCAGGCTGGCAGGCAGGCAGGCGAGCTGTTGGCAGCCAGCAGTCCTGGATTGTGAGAGGGATGTCTGACTGCCATTTAGACCCGATCCCACAGGGGTCGGGATCCTGAGGGGTCCCAGATTGGAGAGGGTGTAGGCTGGGCTGAGGGACAACCCCACCCCAATGCGCACTGGGCTTCTAGTTATAAATATTTATGATAATACATAAGAATACATATAATGCAACATTTAACAAATACAAAATATAGAAAAGAAAATCTAAGAGACCTTATACTTGGCAAAAACTGAATATAAACAAGGCTTACAAACACAGATTTGGAGGCTTTTCCTACTCTTTCTAACAATAATATAGGCTTTCAGTTCACCAAAAACTTCTCAAATTTTTTGAAATGGTTTTGTCATCTTAGCAAAGCCACATATATGACCAAAGTAAGTAGACTTCAGATTCAACCTTGTAGTGAGATGCTCGCATCCAACACAGATTACATGGGCTGGAAGGGTTAGTGAATAGTTCATTGTTTACTTACGTGAGGTTGAACATCCAACAAACAAACTTTGTTTTTAGCTAGGACAGACCGAACTGAGTCTATACTTGTGCCATAGTAGTTGTTTTTATATTCACCATATTCAATAAACCTGTAGAAAATTAGAAATGCATCAGAATCATTTATGAATTCAATATATATAGGTAACAAGACATAATTCATATATGTAAAGGATATTCTTGCTGAACATGAAAATTTTTTACTGTGTTTAATAAAATAAGTAGAGCCAAGTTAAAAAATCTTTTATTTTACATTTTTCAAATCAGTAACACTTGCTTGCATTACACTTAAGCAGACAAAAAGTACTCTAGTCCAGCACTGCACTAATATTTTCCATCACCTCTTTTGCAGAACTAATGCAATGCAATAAAACAGTGAATAAGCTAAACAATAGAAACTACTGAAATTTCACTGTACACTACAGAATAACCAGCTTTAGAACCAGAGGAGGAACAGGTTGGTGGCTAATGGAACCACGGCAGCCGATTATGTGCTATAAAAACATAATCGCTGTGCCAAACACGAAAAAAGCATTTTGATGTTTCAATAAATTCCACACTCCTGTATTAAAACACACATTGCTCTCTTTAATACCCTAAAGTAATTCATGCTTAAGCAAATGGAAGACCTGGGGAGAGAGCATGTAGGGTTAGCTAGGGGATATGCTACAAGCAAGATGATTAACATTATTTCAATTTTCTGAAAAGCCAAATATATATAGAGGTATATGTGTAGGAAACTGTGGAACTAGGGATCTATTACATAGTTGTTTTTAAAATAAAATTGTATCCAAATTATATGTTAAAATTCAAATAGGAGGGGGAAAGAACCATAATAACACTAGAGTAAGCTTCCCTCGTTATTCAAAACAATTCCTATACATTTATCTTACCAGAAACATAGCAGCTCTAGCCTATTAAAAAATTACAACTGAAGATTGCTAATAAGTACTAACTAAATTACCACCTTTTAATTGGTTTCAAATATTATAAAAATTAAAATACATTTCAAATGGAAGGGAACCCTCAATTGTCTAAAACCAAATATACAGGGACATACTGAAAAACAGTCACACGACCCAGCTGGTGTGGCTCAGTGGGTGAGCACTGACCTAGGAACTAAGAGGTTACTGGTTCAATTCCTGGTCAGAGCACATACCTGGGTTGCAGGCTTGATCCCCAGTAGGGAGCATGCAGGAGACAGCTGATCGATGATTGATTCTCTTTCACTGATGTTTCTATCTCTCTATTCCTCTCCCTACCTTTCTCTCTAAAAAAAAAAATCAATAAAGCCCTAGCTGGTTTGGCTCAGTGGATAGAGCATCATTGGCCTGTGGACTGAAGGGTCCTGGGTTTAAATCCAGTCAATGGCATATGCCCAGGTTGCAGGCTCAATCCCCAGTAGGGGGCATGCAAGAGACAGCCAATCAATGATTCTCTCCCATCATTGATGTTTCTCTCTCTCTCTACATCTCCCTTCCTCTCTGAAATCAATAACAAATATTAAAAATAAAAATAAAACAATCAATAAAATTATATTTTTTAAAAAACAAGTCACACAAAACCTCAAAAAATGTCCACTTACTTGTTATTTTGCACATCTGTCTCAAACAAATGCTTGGAAATGAAAATATATTCAACACCATCACTTTCTTGGCTTCTTCTTGCTCTGGTAGTGTCTGCGATTTAATTAAGAAGAGTTTAGAAAAGTCTACATCAGACACCCTAAAGAAAATACTAAAAAAGAAACCATCCAGTATTTAATTAGAGTAGTTTTCTTAAATAAGATTAAATCTTTATAAAAAAGAAAATTAGTTAATAAACTATAGTAAAATGTCATTAATTTAGATTTTCCACTAATACTAAAATTATATTGACTTGAGGGTAGATTCAAAATTAAATTGCATTATGCCTGTACTATTATTCATTATTTTGAAGGTACTCATATGTTGATTATATGTTGATTATTTCAACCCTTGAGAAATAATTCTTGCAAATAATATACTTATTATTGTTATTTACTGGTCTTTATTTATTGAAGCAAATATAATGCCCACTAGGTTATAAGATAAACTCTGAAATTATTTTACTAGCTTTCACACCCAGCACATAGTATATATCATCAATGTTTTATTATTTTACTAACTGAATGAAGTCATAGACTTCTATGTGCTATTCATTCCTCCTTTGCAAAACTAAAAACATCTTCCTTGGAATACTGAACTTCCAAACTTCCAATAATTTTGGTTAATTATTTTCTACTTAATTATAATAGAGTTGAAAAATACAGGATTAACTTGAAACAAAAAAACCAAAGGAGTTTCAGTGCTGACAAGGCAAGTGAAAAACGGACTACTGAAATGTTCCTGCTGATTACAACTAAAAACTCTGGACCCAAAATTAACTATGTGAATACTCTAAAAATAAATACAGCAGGTAGATAGTGGAGGGAATTCAACCTGCATGGGGAATAATTTAACCATTATTTCTTCTTTTTTGAAATATCTTTATTGTTGAAAGTATTCCAGATGTTCCCTCTTTCTTACTCCATTGACCCTCTCCACACCGTTCCTGCTCCACCCCCAGGCCTTCACTGCACTATTGTCTATGTCCATGGGTTATGCATATAAATTCTTTGGTTAATCTCTTCCCATCCCTCCCCTCTTCCTTCTGAGATTCCATAATCTGTTCCATGCTTCTAAGTCTCTGGATCCATTTTGTTCATCAGTTTATTTTGTTCTTTAAATTCCACATAAGAGTGAGATCATGTGATATTTGTCTTTCTGTGCCTGTCTTATTTTGCTTAGCATAATACTCTCTGGGTCCCTCCATGCTGTCTCAAAGGGTAGATCCTTATTTTTTACAGCTGCATAGTGTTGCATTGTGTAAATATATCTCAGCTTTTTATCCACTCATCTACTGATGGGCACTGGACTCTTTCCAGATCTTAACAATAGTAAATGACACTGCTAGAACATAGGGGTGCATATGTTCTTTAGAAATAGTGTTTTAGGTTTCCTCAGATATATTCCTAGAAGTGGGATTGTTGGGTCAACAGGCAGTTCCATTTTTAAAATTTTGAGGAAACTCCAAACTGTGGCTGCATTCCCCCCAGCATTGTACTAGAGTTCCCTTTTCTCCACATCCTGGCCAACACTGTCATTTGTTGATGGTAGCCATTCTAGCAGGTGTGAGATGATACTTCATTGTAGTGTTTTAATTTGCATCTCTCTCTGATGATTAATGGTGTTGAGCATCTTTTCATATCTCTTGGCCATTTGTACGTCCTCTTTGGAGAAGTGTCTATTCAGGTCCTTTGCTCATTTTAAATTAAATTTTCTGTCTTCCTTTTATTAAGTTGTATGAGTACTTTATATATTTTGAAAATTAACCCCTTATCAGATATATCATTAGCAAATATATTCTCTGATACAGTGGGCTCCCTTTTTATTTTGTTGATGGTTTCTTTTCTGTGCAGAGTTTTTTAGTTTGGTGTAGTCCCATTTGTTTATTTTTTCCTTTGTTTCTCTTGCCCTTGGTGATGTATCAATGAAAATTCTGCTACATGAGATATCTGAACTTTTGCTACCTATTATTTTCTTTAAGGATTTTTATGGATTTACAACTTAAGTCTCTTATCCATTTTGAGTTTATTCTTGTATATGGTATTAGTTAGTGGTCTAGTTTCACTTTTTTGCATGTTTAGTGCAATTTTCCCAACATCATTTATTAAAGATACTGTCTTGACTTCACTGTATACTCTTACCTTCTTTGTCAAGTATTAATTGACCATAATAGCTTGGGTCAATTTCTGGGTTCTCTGTTCTGTTCCATTGATCTATATACCTGTTCTTGTGCCAGTACCAGGCAGTTTTGATTACAATGGATTTGTAGTATTATACACAAGAAGAATGAAATCGTATCAAGCATCTTCTCAGATTACAATGTCATGAAGCTAGAAATCAACTACAATAAGAACACTCAACCCCAGCCACGGTGGCTCAGTGGTTGAGCATCAACCTATAAACCAGGAGGTCATGGTTCATTCCTGATAAGGGCACATGCCTGGGTTTGTGGGCTCAATCCCCAGTGTGGGGCATGCAGGAGGCAGCCAATCAATGATTCTTTCTCATCATTAATGTTTCTATCTCTCTTCCCCTCCCCCTTCCTCTCTGAAATCAATAAAAATATATTTTAAAAAAGCACTCAAAAACATTCAAATACATGGAGGCTAAAGAGCATTAAACAACTAGAGGCTCAGTGCATTAATTTGTGCATGGGTGGGGTCCCTTGCCCTGGTTGGTGATCAGGGCTGGTTGGGACTACGGGAGGTTGACCAGGTGAGAGGCCGCAAGAGGTTTGCTGGCTGGGGGGAGGGGCCAAGGGGAGGTTGGCTGGCTGAGGGGAGGGGCTGTGGGAGTTTGGCTGGCCAGGGGCAGGGGCCTTGGGAGGTATGCTGGCTGGGGGGAGGGGCTGCGGGGGGTTGGCAGGCCTGATTGGGGCCATTGGGCCAGCAGGCTGTGGGGAAGGAGGGGACACAGAAGGTTGCCTGTTGGAGCTCACTGACCACCAGGGGGCAGCTCCTTGTGCATCTGCCCTCTGGTGGTCAGTGCACGTCATAGTGACTGTTTGGTTGTTTAGGCTTTTATATATATAGATCAGGGGTCCTCAAACTGCAGCCTGTGGGCCACATGCGGCCCACCGAGGACATTTATCCGGCCCACCGGGTGTTTTTGCCGCCTTGTTTTTTTACTTTAAAATAAGATATGTTCAGTATGCAAAGGAATTTGTTCATAGTTTTTTTTTGAAACTATAGTCCGGCCCTCCCAATGGTCTAAGAGACAGTGAACTGGGCCCCTGTTTAAAAAGTTTGAGGACCCCTGATATAGATGAATGAGTTAGCAATGAGATCTAGGAAAAAATTAAAAACTTCCTGGAAAAAAATGAAAATGAACACACAACCACCCAAAATGTATAAGACACAGCAAAAGCAGTCTGAATAGGGAAGTTCATAGCACTACAGGCCTACCTCAAGAAACAAGAAAAATTTCTAATAAACTATCTCACCCTACAACTAAAAGAATTAGAAAGAAAACAATAAGAAACACCCAGAATAATGAGAAAGAAGAAAATAATAAAGACCAGAGTGGAAATAAATGACACAAAGACTACAGAAACAATATAAAAAATAAATGAAACCAAGAGCTGGTTCTTTGAAAGATAAACAAGATTGATGGACCTCTAGCCAGACTCATCAAGAAACAAAGAGGGAGGACCCCAATAAAAAAAATCAGAAACAAAAGAGGTGAAGTAAAAACTGACACCACAGAAATACAAAAGATTGTAACAAATTATTATAAATAACTATAAGTCAACAAATTGAACAACCTGGTTGAAATAGACAAATTCCTAGAAAAACACAATCTTCTAAAACTGAATCAGAAAACCTGAATAGACCAATAACAACTAATGAAAGTGATGCAGTAATAAAAACAAAAAACAAAAAACTCCCAGCCAATAAAACTCCTGGACCCCAGCTTCACAGGGGAGTTTTATCACTCAAAGAAAAACTAATACCTATCATCCTCAAACTATTTAAAAAAACTCAAGAGCAAGGAAGACTTCCAAGATATTTTTGTAAGGTATTTTTGCATTATCCTAATTTCAAAACCAGATAAAGATACTACAAAGAAAGAAAATTATCAGCAAATATCCCTGATGAACATGGATGACAAAATCCTCAATAAAATATTACCAAACAGAATCCAGCAATATATTAAAAAAGATTACAAACTATGACCAAGTGGGATTTATCCCAGGGATGCAAGTGTGGTACAATATTCTCCAATGTTTATTTCTTCTTAGTTTTGCCCTCAGCATGGGATCATTCACATAGCATCATGTCAGAATATATGACTAAGTTCTAACAGAAGCCTTGACTTTTTGGTTAAAGAAACAACAGAAGAAAACCCCTGTGAGGTGAAGTGTGTGGAGGGAATCCATGAATGAAGATATCTGGAAAAGGAAATACTCTAATTCTGAGTATGAACCCACAGTAGTCTAATAATAACTCCGGAACCATACACATGCAGTTTAGACTCAAGCATAGCAAAGTTTTAAGAAGTGAACCGAGATGAGAATACATAAGTATCAGCCTAACCTATGAATAACAGAAGTATGGAACATACCCAAGTAAAGGCTTAGAGAACTGAGTTGAGAGTTGAAGTATGCACACCTGAACTATAGATGACAGGGCAGATTCAAACCAACAAAGCAAAACTAACAAAGCCAAAATTTATAAAACTAAAGTGACATTTAGACTACAACTCACATAAAAAGACATAACTTAGAGTCTAAACACAAACTGGTAGATAATTTGCTAAAATAAAACATAACATTCTCCGGAATATTATAATAGGATCTGGAGTTATTGATATAGCACTGAATTCACAATATCCAGGGTGCAATTTAAAATTATTCAACATAAAAATAAACCAAGAAAATATGACCAATTCTCAAGGGGAAAGATAATAGATGGCAACCCTTATAGACCCAGAAGTAAGAACTATCAGACAAAGACTTTAAAGCAATGATTATAATAACTGTGCTTCATTAGGTAAAGAAAACACACCTGAAATAAATTATGAATTTTAGCAGACTATAAAGAAAAAAATTAAAATTTTAGAATTGAAATAAAGAATATCTTACAGAAACATCATTAGATGGGCTCAGTAAGAGAATGGAGAAGATAGAGAAAAGGGCCACTGAACTGGAAAACAGATCAATAGGAATTATAAAATCTAAGCAACAAAGAGAAAAAAATTAAAATAATATAAATGGAACTTGAGGGACAAATGTGAAATTATTGAGATGTCTAGCTCCATTTTTTCACATGTAAACTGTCCAATTTTCCCAACACCATTTATTGAAGAGACTGTCTTGATCCCATTGTATGCTCTTGCCTCCTTTGTCAAATAATAATTGAGCTTAATGGCTTGGGTCAATATCTGGGTTCTCTGTTCTGTTCCACTGATCTATATGACTGTTCTTGTGCCAGTACCAGGCTGTTTTGATTACAGTGGCTTTGTAGTATAACTTGATATCTGGTCATGTGATCCCTCCAACTTTGTTCTTGTTTCTCAAGATTACTGTGGCTACTTTGGGTCTTTTTTGCTTCCATCTGAATTTTTGAAGTATTTATTCTAGATCTATGCAACATGTCATTGGTATTTTAATAGGAACAGCATTAAATCTTTACATTGCTTTGGGTAGTATGGGCATTTAATGATGTTAATTTTACCAATCTATGAACACGGTACTTTTTCCACTTGTTTATATCTTCCTCTATCTCTTTTTTCAACATTCTGTAGTTTCCCAAGTAGTACAGGTCTTTTACCTCCTTGGTTAAGTTTATTCCTAAGTATCTTAATTTTTTTGGTTGCAATGATAGATGGGGTTATTTAGTTTCTAAGAGTTCATTATCCTATATAATAAAAGGGTAATATGCAAATTGACTCTAACAAAGAACGACTGGTCACTATGACACACACTGACTACCAGGGTGCAGAAGCTCAATGCAGGAGCTGCCCCTGGTGGTCAGTGCGCTCCCACAGGGGGAGCTCTGCTCAGCAACAAGCTAGGCTAACGGCTGCCAGTACAGCGGTAGTGGTGGGAGCCTCTCCCGCCTCCTCAGCAGTGCTAAGGATGTCCGACTGCAGCTTAGGCCTACTCCCCACTGGCAAGTGGACATCCCCTGAGGGCTCCCAGGCTGCCAGAGGGATGTCTGACAGCCAGGTTATGCCCAATCCCCCGGGGAGTCCCAGACTGCAAGAGGGCACAGGACGAGTTGAGGGACCCCTCTGAGTACACAAATTTTTGTGCACCAGGACTCTAGTTGGTGTATAAAAATGCCTTCAATTATTGGGTATTAATTTTGTATCCTGTTACATTGCCAAATTCATTTATTATATCTAGTAGTGTTTTGGTGGAGGGGTTTGGGTTTTCTATGTACAATATCATGTTACTGGGTGAATAAAAGCAGGTTTACTTCCTCCTTTGCAACTTAACAAAAGGAAGATAAACAATCCAATTAAAAAATGGGCAAAGAACCTAAATAGACAGATCTCCAAAGTGGACCCACAGAAGGCCAAAAGGCATATGAAAACATGTTCAAAGTCACTAATCATCTGAGAGATGCAAACTAAAATGACAATGAGGTATCACCTCACACCTGTCATAATGGTTATCACCAACAAAGCAACAAATGACAAGTGCTGGCAAGGAAGTGAAGAAAAGGAAACTATAGCACACTGCTGGTAGGAATGCAAACTGGTGCAGCAACTGTGGAAAACAGTAACGGAGTTTCCTCAACAAAATTAAAATGGAACTGCCTTTTGACCCAGCGATCCCACTTCTGGGAATATATCCTAGGAATTCCTAACCATCAATTTGAAAGAATGCTTGCACTCTATGTTCATAGCCATGTTATTTATAATAGCTAAGATCTGGAAAGAGTCCAAGTGTCCATCAAATAGATGAGTGGATAAAAATGCTGTGGCACATTTACACACTGGAATACTATGTGGCTGTAAAAAGGAAGGAAATCTTACCTTTTGTGACATCATGGATGGACCTGGAAATTGTTAAGCTAAGTGAAATAAGCCAGTCAGAGAAAAACAAATACTGTATGATCTAAATTACACGTGGAATCTAGTGAACAAAATAAACTGATGAATAAAATAGAACCAGAGGCATGGATGCATGGAACAAATTGCCAGCTGTCAGAGGGCAGGGGGATGAAGGACTGGATGAAAGCAGGTGAAGGGATGAGCCAAAGAACACAGATGCATAAACCATGGACACAGACAACAGGGTGGTGATGGCCAGAGGGAAGAGAGGATTGGGGGTGGTTGAAGGGGGGCAAATGCGGTGGGGGGGGAGGAGGGGATCTGCAATAATGTCAACAATAAAAAATTTTAAAAATGTGAAAAAAAGGGTGACATGTCTATAACTAAAATGTTTATCGCGACCAACCAAAATTATCCAGGTCTGATGCAATTTCACTGATTAGAGGGTCATCCTGTGCACCAAAGCGTTGTAGGTCCAGTTCCTGGTCAGGGCACATACCTAGGTTAAGAGTTCATTCCCTTGTTGGGGCACATATGGGAGGCAACCTGTCAATATTTCTCTCACAGAGATGTTTTTCTCTCTCTTCCTAACTCTTTCCTTTCCTCTTTCTCTAAAAAATCAATTTTAAAAAACATTTCCTCCAGTGAGGATTAAAGAGAAAAGATTCTCACAAACCCATCAACAGTAAGGAATCCTGAATAAAGGACCTGAAGATTCGTATAAGAAGGGAACTCAGGGCAAAATGGGCACAGTAATCATAGTGCCCTAGGCTACTACCTCACCAGAGTTCACTAAGTACCCAGTGTGTTTACAGCTTCAGATAAGCATGAAACAAATGAGACAAACTCCCCACTCTTAACCCAACCCCCAACAAGATCCCAGAATAACTGCCACTGTGAGCTAAAAAAAAAATATTTTTAAACTGGTACCTTAGTGTATAATGTATATATTTTTTAGAAATCTCAAGTGAGGTACCCTTAGGACAAAGAAGTGTACTTTGAAATGTATGAAAACACTTCACGGTGGTGCATGCCCTCTTGCAAAACCTCAGGAAGAGATTAATGAGTGTGGTTGACTGACAGTGCCTAAATCTAAACTATCAAGATATGAGAATTCACCAAGTATTTGATATTTACTGTAACACCTTTGTTAACTACTTTATTTTAATTTTCTTTTGAACAATTGGTTATATTACTGGTCAGTTAGATTTGTTGTTGATAACCTCTAGCCTTAAAACAATATTGATGCAGCTTTCTCTGACCAGGTTAAAAACAAGCAAACAATATTGATGCAGCTTATCAAGGATAAAATTTCCCACAGAGAAGCAAGCAGGGGCATGACCACCACTTTCTTTAAAAGCAACTGTGAATGTTTAATATGGTCTCATGGACAATTTTAAAAGATCATATAATTTGCTCAAGAGAAATAGTATTTTACTGATTTAGCATCCCTTTAAATAGCCTTTTGAAATTGCAATAATTATAGATTCATGAAAAATTGTAAAAATGGCACAGAGAGGTGCTATGTAACCACCCCTCAACTTCCTCCAGTGGAGGAAGGCATTAAATGTCTTCCATCACTGCTGTGTGTGTCAAGACCAGAAAATCATCAGTAAACTCCAACTGACTAAACTACTAAGAATTTCTATGTAACATTTAAATTCCTGAAGTATGGCAGACAGGGAAGTTCTCATGTAAGATGTGATGAATTTTCAGATCGAATACACCCAGGTAACCAATACGCTAACAAGAAGCAGATTTGCCAGCATCCAGGATCGCCCTTCCCGCCTGCCCCCTCAAGATTTCTAACAGCACACAGGAGCATGGCGTTAATTGTTTTTATAAAACAGAGCCACACTGCACATTCTCTTTTACATCTGCCTTCTTTCATTCAGTATGATGTTGGTGGGGTTCATACACAGTATTGCATGTAGTAGCATATTGTTCATTCTCACTGCATTACAGTATCCCAGGGTGTGAAATTATCATCATTTATTTAACCAATCCACTACTGGTGGGCATTTGGGTAGTTTTAAGTTTTTAGCTTTCATGAATAGTATTTCTAAGAGTATCCAAGTATGCGTCATATGCATTTCTGCTGAGTGTGTAATAGGAGTGGAATTGCTAGGTCATAGGTATGTGTTTGCTCAGCTTTAGTAAATAAATATGGCCACTTAGTTTTCAAAGTAGCTGAATTAATTTACACTCCCACCAGCAATGTGTGTGAGTTCCATTGCGCCACAATTTTTCAGTTTACCCATTCTGGTAAATGAGTTAAACAGCAAAGAGAATACTGGTAGAATAACCAAAGCAGTAATTTTTCTCTAAGTAACCAAGATTCTATTTAAAGTACTTTATAAAGCAAAACAAGCTAAAATTCCAAAACCACTCTTAAAATAACTTATGTGATTAATCAAATCACCTTGAGTTGATGGTATGCCTGTATTTGCCAAAGATGTCTGATATCATGAATCTCCTGCGATGGTTGCTATAAGTACCCATACAGATTTCCAGACAACCCGCCTGTTCTCCTGAAGGAGAATCTCTTTGGAAAGGCCTGGGAATCTTTTCAGAAGAACCCCTAAGAGGTTCTTATTGTCAGGCAAGTATGGAAAACAATGCTATAGGGGAATCTTTTGACATTAACTGTTTTAAATTACTACTTTGGGGATTTCTTTGGAAAGTCCCAGCCCCAGAACCTTTCTGCATGTTGTCAAGTTCTATAATAACTTGAGGCAAATATTTAATAGTTAGATAAACTGAGGCCAAAGTGCCTTGCCCTAGGTCCTTTAGTAATATCAAAACTATTAGAGAGGGTTATGTTTGATAGACAGCATTATTGATAGTTCCAGTCTTCAAAAGAAACCAGTTTTTCCTACTAACTGGGCTACAAAGAAAAAAGAGAATTTGTAGTTTGAAAGGACTGCACAGTATTATATAGGAGGCAGGACATGAAAAGCGGTTCAGTAAAACCCGGTTTCAAATTTAAGTGCAACTAATGCCTGTAGAACTCGAAGTCAAAGTATCCTTTCTACCCTGTTTTCTTCTCTGTAAAATGGAGACATCAGTTGTCTTTACTGTTGTTGGCAGCACAAAATAAATAAAGACAAATAAAAGAGATGAATTACATAGTAGGAAATTAATAAAGTCATTGTTTTCCTTTGTAATGTCATTTTCCATTTTCTTTTGTAATTGTTCACCTATGAGCTTAGCTAAGGGAATGTTTTGTAAAATTTTCTAATTACCTATATATTGCAACTCAGCTTTTGTAAGAGAGGTGAATAATTAAAGTAAAAAAAGAAAAAAGAAGGAACAAAACTGTTTAATTCCACATTTTCCTTTACTTTCATCTCTGTTGATGGAAACTGTCAGTCCTATAACTTATGGCTGAAAATGATTACAAACAATAATTTGGAAAAATGCAGTAACAAGGAATAACTTGAGGTAATAGAAAACTATAATTTTAAAATAAAGTTGAACTCTTCCAAAACTAGAGAACATTGCTAAGGGCTATATACAAATGACTTTAAAAAATAGTACTAAAACCACTTGAAGAAAGCCAACATTTCAATTTAGACTTTTAGATGACTTTCTAACATCAACATATTAAGTAGTCAAATGGCATTTATTCTGATGATCAAAATGCTTCCAGAATCACATTTTATTTGCAAGAATGCCTGTGAAAACAAAACCGCTTTCATAAAAATAGATCTAATTCTATGTACTGAAAAGAAGCCTACCATATTTGGCTTATATGGTTATGAAAGGCCTATTTAACACTATCTGCCAATTACTACATATAAAAAGTAATTAAGAAGGTTTACATTATAAGAAGCCTCCTTTAGCTCTGTGCAGTTTGGTCCTTCTAATCTTAAAGTCGGGGAAAACTCTGGAAAACATTAGCACTTATTTTAGGAAATAGAATAGCTAGACTTCTATTTAGAAGAAAATTTGTAAATAGTAATTTAATGTCATGTGTGTATTAAAATTCATCATAAATACTGAGCGTAAGATAGCTATAATTAACAAATATTCAGGTCAATGATCTATATAAATCTGGGGCAACTCCTTCAACTGTTATCTTGTGCCTCAGTTTCCTTCTAAGTCAAATGTGGGTAATGTCTCTACATACTTCATAGGGCTGCTGTGAAGCTAGATGGGAAATGTTAGAAGAGTGTCTGGTGCCATACATGCTATGTGGGCACTGAGCGGTCATTACTAGAGCAGTCCTAGTAGCACTGAACAGGACAGAACTTACGGGGCACTGTCACACCATAGTGCTGTGTGTCACTGATCAGCAGCTTTCGTTTCAGTTCATTCAAACCTACACCTACAGGACCTGAAAAACAGAATAATATAAATTCATTACTAAACAAAATAGCATGTAAACATTTCTATACTTAACACACATCCATAGGACATAGAACGTGGTTCTTCTTTACATGCATCCCAAATAAAAAGCTTATCTTTAGTTGAGTTGTACATAAGAGAAAGCTAGTTGTTTTGTTGCTATTTTTTACTTTGAAGATTGTATTCCCCACCTTTCCATTAAAATATTAGAAATATTTGTTTTAAATGAAGCAGATGCAAGAATATCTGAGTATATTACCCAGTAATGGTATCCAGAAGAGACTGAAAAATAATACGTTCACCTAAAAAAACCCAGAATTTTTCTATTATCTACCATCTGGATAGTGATAATATCAATTTTTAATGTTTTTAGATCTAATTAAATAAAATCTTTGAATCTTAATTTTATTTTAGATATAATCTAATGATGCATTTTAAAGTTGGAAAACTATCAGCCACATTTACATTTGTTAAGATCTTCTCCTACACTATGTATTTTCAGTTGGTCCTTAAACATTTGAAAACTTGTGTAGAGCTTACATATTTAAGTCAATCAATGCATACATACTAAACACCTATAATGGACCAGGTATATAGTAAATGCTGTGGAGGATCAAAGATGATAAAAGAAGTTTTCTTTTTTTTTTTTTTTTTAAATCTTCACCTGAGTATATTTTCCCACTGATTTTTAGAGAGAGTGGAAGCGAGGGAAAGACAGAGAGGAGTATCGACGTGGGAGAAACACATAGATCGGTTGCCTCCTGAGCAAGCCTGACAAGGGCCAGGGCCGGGGAGGAGCCTGCAACTGAGGTATGTGTCCTTGACTGGAATTGAACCCAGGACCCTTTGGTCTATAGGCTGATGCTCTATCCACTGAGCCAAACCGGCTAGGGCAGAAATCTGTTTTCAAAGAAAGAAACTGAGTAACAGGAAATTATTAAGAAAGAGACTAGGGCACAAAACAAAAAGCAGCTTCAAATCTGAGTCAAATCAAAAGTTAGAAGAGCACAAGCCCCAAATGGCCAGCTTCTCACAACTCTGTCGTGAGGGTCTATTTAATGATAGCATCTTGTATTGGGCAGAATACAAGCCGCAGAGCTAGATTTCCCTGAGTTAGATTCCCACCTTTGTTATTTCCTTACCTGGTGAAACTGAATGTTGTGATCTGAATGTGTGTGTCATCCTCCAAATTCACTTATTGGAATCCTAATGCTCAATGTGATGGTGCATAAGGCTGGGGTTTTAGAAGGTGATCAAGTCATGAGGGTGGAGCCCTCACGAATGGGATTAGTGCTCTTACAAAAGAGGGAGTCCCAGAACTCCCTAGCTCCTTCAGCCATGATGATACTATGAGACATTTGATACCTAGAAGAGGGTCAGCCCACCATGCTGGCACCCTGATCTCCAGAACTGAAAAACAAATCTGTGGTATGTTGGTAGAGAAGCTGTAATGAACTAAGACAATGGACAAGTAAAAGTCTTGGAGCCTGATCAGACTTCATTCTAATTCTAAAAGTAACTATGCTCCCTTAGTTAAATGAATGGATAAATGAAAAATTATGTATAGTGTCTGGCACAGAATCCAGGTATTCAAGTGTTCATGTTCTTGCCTATTTACTCTTGCAAGTTTTGAAAATAATAAGGTTTCATGCCAGATAATGAAGACCATATACGTGCCACAGAAGATGAAGGTAGGTATTCCAAGTAGAGGGGAAAGTGTGAGCAATGATAAAGAAGCTAGATTTGGGGACTGTGCCTTGCTAGCTCTAATGCTATTTCTAGGCACCCTCCCCCTGTATCAAAGAATACCCTCTGATGCCCATCCACTACCACCTTCTATCTTTCCATAAATTGTTGTCAATACCCATTCTCTGAAAACTTTCCCTTCTTCTGGTCTAAAACAGCACTTCTCAATTCTCTCTTCTCATAGTAAATGCTCTGTAATATCCCATTTGTATCCTAAATGAACTTCACAGCTAATATAACTTACAAGTACATATAATTCCTCCCTCCAAATTAGTATAATGCCCTAACTGTAATAGATGAAAGATAAAAAGGTAATTTATGACAAAAAAATCTGTATTTCAATATGTAAATGCTCAGGCACAACTGTTTAGAAAACATAGTGAAGTTAGATGTTTGCACCTACTTATCCTATCTAATAAAAGAATAAATAATATGCAAATTAAGTGTCATTCTGTGACAAAGATGGCGGTGCCCAAAGCGGTGGGGCAAGACGCTGGCGGCATCACCCTGGCAATGTGAGCTCAGCAGGAAGGCCCAGGCAGGCCCCAGAAGGGCCGCACGAGCAGGGCCAAGCAGCAGGGCCTTGCTCCCGGTCACCACTGTGATTGGATTGTGAGCAGACACGCACAGCCCGCAGGCAGCAAGCAGCAGGCCCTGCTCCTTGGTTACCATGGTGATCCGGGAGCAGGCAAGCATGGCCGGCAGGTCGCACCCAGCCCTGGCCACAGCTCAAGGGAGAGAACAACATGAAGGAGAGGCCAGGAGCCTAAGAGATCAACACAGAGGGGTGCCTGCTCCAAGCCTCCATGGTGTGGACAGACACACACACACACACACACACACACACACACACACGGGGTGCCTGCTCCCAGACTCTGATGTGGCTGGGGGAAGGCCCGCCGCAGGGACACACACACATGGGGCACCTGCTCTGAGCTTCCTACGCAGCTGGGGGCAGGCCCTAGGCAGGGACACACACACACACACACACACACACACACGGCGCCTGCTCTGAGCCTGTGCTGCCAGACTGTGGCTATCAGTAGGACATCCACTGAGTGGTCCCAGACTGTGAGAGGGGGTAGGGTGGGCTAAGGGATGCCCCCCACCCCGTGCACGAATTTTGTGCACCGGGCCTCTAGTCCTATATAATAAAAGCCCAATATGCTAAGTGTCCAGTCGTCTGGTTGTGGTTCAACCAATCAAAGTATAATATGCTAATGATATGCTAAGGGCCCTCAACTGCTCGCTATGATGTGCACTGACAACCAGGGGACAGAGTCAATTGGTCGAACAGTTGCTATGATGTGCGATACACAGAAGTCAAATCAAGGCTGGTAGGAGGAGCAGAGACATAGAATGGGCTGGTCCCACACCTACTTGTGGCAGTTAAAAGTCAAGAGGATTTTTCACCTGCAGACATCCTCTCCACCCACCTCCCTACCACAGAGGGACCAGGGGTCCTAGCCACACACTAGGCTTCCCAGCCCAGGGTTCTAATGCCAGAAAGAAAAGTCCCATAACTTCTGGCTTAAAATTCAGTGTGGATTATGGCTGAGAGACAGAGGGCTGCTGGAGTCCCAGGTGTTCCTCTTAAAGGGCCCATGCACTGACTTCCTCAGACTCACTTGCTCTGAGCTCCAACGCTGGGATAGCAGCTCTAAAGGCACCAGGAACATAGTGGGGAGGAACGGAATTGTCTGGCTTTGGGGCAAGGGCTGGAGGGGCAGCCCTCTCCCAGACAGAAGGGCTGGCAAAAGCCACCATTCCTTTGTTGAGCCCTCTGATCCAGCTTGCCATTTCTGAGTTTCCATCAACTTGGCTAACATGGTTTGCCCTACTCTGGTGATTTCCCATCCAGCATTCAGACCCACTGAAGGTGCTTCCAGTGGTGTTTCCATATGAATGGCCTGGCTTGGCTCATGCTGAAGACTTTCCTAAAACCTCTCAAAGGTTCCCAAACCCAAACAAGCAGCATCTTGTCTTGGCATACCCTATAACTCTTGCTAAGCACCCCCAAGCCTGGCACTGAGGCAGCCACCTCAATTTGTAGCTTAGCCTCAACCAGGCACCTCCAAGCCCAGCCAAGTGGTAACTATCTCCAGATCACTTTATAGCTCATACCAAGTGGTCAGGCAGCAACTGACCTAGGCCTACACCACAGCCCCTCCTAAGAGGCCTCAGCACCCTGGCGGCCAGCTTCAGATCACACCAGAGCACCACCCAACCACCTCCAGAAACAATATTACCAAAGGGCAGACTCAGCAGGCACCAGAGGCCTGCTAAAGTGAATCCTGCTCCATAGGGTGGCCCCTGCAAAAAAGCTTCTCCACTATAGTCACTGCCAGTTCTCACAACCAGTGAGTCTGAGGGTTCAACCTCCCATTGGTAGCAACAGCAATCAAGGTTCAACTACAACAAAAGGGTACAAACAACTCACACAAGGCATATACCTGGACTACTTGGCTCAGGTGACCTAGACACTATGCCAATAGGCCCCACAGGATACACACTACATTAGGCTACTCTACAAGTAGGAGACATAGCAGCTCTACCTAATATACCATATTTTCTAGCATATAAATGGCTTTTTAACCCAGGAAAATCTTCTCAAAAGTCAGGGGTTGTCAATGGAGCTGGACGGAGAATGCAACTGTCTCCAGTCGGCTCCTTTTTGTGCCGCATATGGTCTCTGTCCAGACTTTTTAACCCAGGAAAATCTTCTCAAAAGTTGGGGGTTGTCTTATATGCCCAGTTATCTTATATGCTGCAAAATACGTTATATTATAAAAAACAAAACAAAACAAAACACAGGGAGGTAGCCAAAAAGAGAAGACAAACACACCCCATGAGAAAGAACAGGAAAAAAATCCAAAAAAGAACTAAACAAAATGGAGACAAGCAATCTCCCAGATGCAGAGTTCAAAACACTGGTAATAAGGATGATCAATGGTCTCAGTGAGAACTTACAGACCATTGATCATCCTTATTACTTTAAAGGTAAATAGACTACATGCTCCAATCAAAAGATTCTGGGTGGCTGAATTGGTAAGAAAATAAGACCCTACAAATGCTGCCTACAAGAGAATCACTTCAGATTAATAGACACACAGAGACTGAAAGCAAAGACATGAAGAATGATATTTCATGTATGTGGGAAAAATGCTGGGGTAGCAATACTTATAGACAAATAGACTTTAAAACAAAGGCTATAACAAGAGACAAAGGAGACTTGGAACTTCTACTTCTGGGTATTTGTCCAAAGAAACTCAAAACACTAATTCAAAAACACATATGCATCTATATATTCATTAAAGCATCTAATATAATAAAAGAGTAATATGCAAATTGGCCATCACCCAAGACACCTAAGCCACACCCACCAGCCAAGCCATGCCTCCAAGCCAATTTGCTATATGCAAATTAACCCAGGTAAGATGGAGGCCGGCAGGGCAGCTCTGCACTGGGAGCCTCTGCGGCTGGCACAGCTGTGCCGGATGTTTCAGCTCAGTGGGCGGGGAGGGGGATCCGGCCCAGGACCTCCTCGGGGCGTCCAGGAGTGCCCATCCCGGGTCTACTGCCTGGCTCCGCCCCGGGTGCCTCCTTGGAGGCATGCGGGAGCACCCGTCCAGGGTCCGCTGCCTTCGTCTGCCCCCCGGGGCCTCCACAGGGCGTGCGGGAGCATCTGCTGCACAGTGTGGAGCATCTGAAGCCAGTCCACTGCCTGGCTCCACCCCAGGTGTGTTTGCTCAGCAGCAGGTCCCCACCAAGGGATACTGCACCAGCGTCCGCCCCTGGCTCGCCACCCAGCTCTGTGCCAGGTGTGTCCCCTCAATGGTGGGGGCCCACCAGGTGTGTGCGATTGTGGACTCTCTGGTGGGAAACGTCCAGGCCTGCACTCACCAGCCCTCCCACCCCCCAGTGCACGAACCCTGAAGGGGCTGTGGGCAGCCTGAAAATGGCCCTCAGCTCCTCATCCGGGCTGGCCAGGCATGCCAGCAGGTGGACATACCCACCCCCCCAAGAGGTGTCCCAGACTGCAAGAGGGCACAGGCCGTGTTGAGGGACCCCCACCCCCCGAGTGCACAAATTTTTGTGCACCGGGGCCCTAGTTGTTTATAATTGCCAAGATATGAAAGCAACTTAAGTGTTCATCAATGGATGAGTGGATAGAAAAAAAGTGGTATATATATACATAACGGAATATAACTCAGCCATAAAAAGAATGAGATCTTGCTGTCTGCAACAATAGGGATGGATGTAGTGGGTATTATGCTAATCGAAATGTCAGATAGAGAAAGACAAATACCACTTAACTTATATATGGAATCTAAAAAACAAATGAACAAATAAGACAGACACAAATTTATAGACACAGAAAACAATTGATGGTTGCCAGATGGGATGGGAATTGGGAAATCGGTGAAAAGGGGGGAGGGATTAAGAAGTACAAATTGGCAGCTATGAAAATAATCATGGGCACATAAAATACAGCATAGGGAATGTAGTCAAAAATAATGTAATAACTGTATGGTGTCCAATGGTTACTAGATTTATCAAGGTGGTCACTTAGTAAGGTTTATAAATGTCTAATCACTATATTGTATATCTGAAACTAATAAAATCCTGTAGGTCAAGTGTAATTAAAAAATAAAAAGTTATTTAAAAAAAAGAAAGCATAGGAAAATGAAATCCCAAAAGTACAAGTAAATATTAGAATAAGACTAGCAATTGGATAGAAATCATAGGTAAGACGTAGTGGAATATGATGAGGACACAGCCTGAATTGAGAAAGGGATAACATGTCAAGACTACAGAAATGAGTAAGATCATTCTTTTGCAAATGACTTGTACTTTACATCTAAGTTCAGTGTAACAATAGTCTCCAGATAGGGACCAGATAGTGCTAGAGTGTCATAGAAGGCACATCTGTTATTTTACAACCCCACCATATGTTGAATCATCAATTCAGTTCCTGAATGTCTAGCACAACATTTAGAAGTTGTGTGTCACACAGGGCAGATTTTTATACTGCAGAGATGTGAAGTCTACATCCCTGACCCCCTCAGCCATTTTGACATTTAAAAGTAATCCTCAAAAATGTCTTTTTTGATCACTGGTGGGCAGTACTGCCCTGTCAAGAACCACTGATCTAAGACTTAAGCACCTGGCCATTGTCATTCTCTGCACCTCACTCAGACCACCATTTTGGGTAACCTCAATAACCCCGTGAACACCCTTTGAAACACTAACAGCTTACTTCCCCAACCCCTGATATCTAGAGACCTTTCTCTAGTTCACTTACTGAGAAAACCTTGACTCTGCTATCACTAGGAGATATTTTATTACTAAAATATTCAATTCAACTTTCCCAATATGACTTCAACCTCTGCTCCTTTTATTTATTATTTAAATATATTTTCATTGATTTATTATGCATCTAGACTCATCTATCTAGACCATCCTTTACCTTTCTCTCTAGTCATCCACTCTTATGCCTTCTCTTAGAAATTTTTCTTCTTAAATCTTTACCTATATTGCTTCTAGCTCCTTTCCCTCAGCACTTAAAATTAATTCTCTCCTACCTTAAGACAACAATAAAACACACAAAAGTCAGGTTGAAAGATGGTGACCAGCAGGAAGGTAGGGAGGGAGGGAGTATGAGAGAGCCAGGGAGCGATAGAGGAGTGTGTGGATGTGTGGTGTGTGTGTGTGTGTGTGTGTGTGTGTGTGTGTGTGTGTGTGTGTGTGTATGAGTGAGGGATAGTTAGATTCTGCAGGTCTTCTAAGGAGCTGCCAAACCGGGAAGTCTTAGACGGCGGAGCCCCACTCCCAGCACAAACACTCCTGGGCAGCCAGCGCAGGCACAGAGACCACATCATCTTGAGAAACAGAACTGCTTGTGGCTAGGATCCTGGCCTCAGCACCACCCAGTCTGGTCTCAAATGCATACCAGGACCCTGCAGCCACTGGGGACAGAAGACCTATGACCACAGCTATGGACCCACGAACACCAAGAAATGAGACATCCAGGCGGCAGATCTCTGTGAGTAACAGAGGCCATCCCCCTCCCTGCAGGCTCGCAGGCAGCGCCATAGTAACAGACAGACCCCC
>PVJC01018929.1:0-30782 GCA_004026665.1 Murina feae | reverse complement strand
GAAGGCAGCAGGGGACGGGTGAGTGGGAAAGAGTTGGCGGCCTGCTTGGCGGCTTCCCAGGTCCCTTCCGGGGATCAGGGAGCAGGAAAAGGCTGGCCTGACCACGAGGCGGGGTTTTCCCTGCTTTCTGGTGGATGGAGGAAGATGGGCAGTAGGCAAGCTTGGGAGGCAGGCCGCACCCAGCCCTGGCCACGCTCAATAAAGAGAACAACATGCAGGGGAGGGCAAGAGTCTGAGAGATCATCATAGAGGGGGTGCCTGCTCCAAGCCTCCACAGTGTGCCTGGTGGCAGGCCCCTGGCAGGTAGACACACACAGGACTGCTCCGAGCCTCAGATGCGGCTGGGGGCAGGTCCCCAGTGGCGAGACACACACACACACACACACACACACACACACACACACACACGGCGCCTGGCAGACTGGGGCCATCATAGGACATCCACTGAGGGGTCCCAGACTGTCAGAGGGCACAGGCCGGGCTGAGGGACTCTCTCCACCCCAAGTGCACAATTTTTTGTGCACCGGGCCCCTAGTTGTTTTTATAATAAACATGTATGCTTTTAAGTACAAAAGTGATTTTCAACAAATATTTTGACTAGAAAATAATGAGAATTTATATCTTCTTAAAAGATTCTCTGTGGTATAATGTCAGAGAAGTTTTGAGGAAGAGAGATAAGATGGTAATTCAAGTTAATCCTCTTCAAGACATTTACCTTTACATTATGCAAAACTTAATAATTATGATAAAAAACATTAATGGCTTACTAACATTCAAACAATTAGTTCCTCTTGCTACAAGTAATCCTGTATATAACTAAATTAAATAAAAAATTCACTTGAATGGGATCTACTAATTCACAAGGAATACAACGGACAGTGAGAGCATCAGCAAATCTAGATTGTAAGAAACTGTACAGGATAAATGACCCAGTTTTTTCAACCCAAAATAACAAGAAAAAAGAGAGAAGGCAGGGTGGGAGACTATATATTAAAGAAGAAAAACAGAGGGAGATACAACCAATCATAATTGTAAGGCACAATTTGCAGCCCAAGTAGCTCATTATTTGCAGCCCAAGCCAAAGAGAAAAGTAATAATTTATAAGACAGCCCAGATGACCTGAATAGTGATGAAATATTTTGGTGACATTAAAAATTTAAGTGTTTCTTTTTTTTTTTTTTTTTAAATGTAAGAAAGATGCTATAGGTTTAAGAGCTGCTATCATTAGAATTATAGATGGAGCTACGACAAGGATGGAGGAAGCAGGTGTACATATAGATAAAATAAAATTGGTCATGTATTGATAAGTATTAAAGCTGAGTGATGCATGACATTAAATAAGTCTGTTTTTCTGTTTTAAAATTTTAAAACAAAATAATCATTTTAGGGCATTTGCTTATTGACATAAACAGACTGAAATAAAAAGTCTACACATTTTATAAGTGGCAAATGCACTACAGAACTTAAAGCAGTATATTTGTAAGTTTTAACTTTAATATACTTTGTCCTTTAAAATATCTGTGGATTTAACCAAAAAATGTTAAACCTCACAATTATGCACTCTTTCTGAACTTAAACATTAGTAATAAAAGTAGTCTATAAAAACCTTGTATATTGGAATGCCTTAAAAGAAGTGATGAGGTTTCATAAATAAAAATTCAAGTTCTTAAGAACATCTGATAGACTGAATGCTTACTAGTAACTCTATGCCTTACCAATTCTGTAACCAATTAACCTTGAAAACAAGCCTCTCTCTCAAAAATTAATGTACAATTTGAGAAGCAAAGTTCAAACTGCAGTTTTAAAGGAACTAGTCCAGACTAGTTTCTTGAGAGAGAAAATGAAGAGTAAACAGTAACTCACATGGAAAGCGAACTGCCCTGAGAAGTCATACATGCCACAGGAATGCATCAAGCTCAGTGTGTTTCGAACTGCTTCTGGGCTCAGTACTCTTTCACCAGTGATTGGGCAGAAACCGCCATTAGCCAGTGTTGCAGCCATCACACTAGCCGACTCACACGTTACTTCAATGGAGCATAACTAAAAGGAAGCAAAAAATGAATTCTGAAAATCTAGGCTCACATTATCTTTAGCATTGCATCTGATTTCTAAGATAATCTATTTTATCTGGCATTTCATACAGATCTGAAATGACCTCAAATTGGTCATTTTAATATAACTTGACATTCTAAAGATTTTCATTTGAACTAAGTTCTAGCCCCTTTAAGATTTATTCTGGTTTCCCCAGTTATTCAGACTTTTAATGGCAGAACTAGGCTAGGGAGAGCCAGGCCCTAGGCACTAGTATTTGTAATTACTCCATGTGATATTCAGAACTGCTTAATATTCAATGCTTTCTGTAAGATACACAAACATAATTATTAACTCAATAGGGAAAAAAGAAGACATTTCTTAGATAAAGCAGTATAACAGGTACATCTATATGACAAATTGCCGCTTTAGAGAAAAAAATGCTGACTGCCTGACATTTCGCCTATAACAAAAGCTCAGCATCCCCGTATGGCAACATACAAAGGACTCAGTGAAGAAAAATCTAATACAGCTGTAGCAAACAAAATGGGGGAAAAGTAGAGGAGAAAGAGGGCCTGGGAAAGAGAAAGAAAAAAAACTGAGTTCTTGACTTAGAAACCTTCTCACTCTTACCTCAAGATCTATACATACAAGAGGCACAAAGGGGTTTGAAGACAGCAAAAAGAAAGACTAATTAACCGCAGTGACTGGAAGCCACTTTCTTACTGAATTTCACTTTTGCCTATTTTATATTAGAACCTCTTCCCAATGCCCCCAAAACTACAGAATCTATAGTTTCTATACTGACCCATACAGCAAAGACAAAGGTTAATGTAATCATGAAAACCTTTCTAAAATAAATGAAATTTAAATTCTGACTAACATTTCTTAATTTGTACTTAGTGTTAATTGGAGTATGACAAATCCTAATTTAAGAGTACTTTCCTGATACCCTGATGAATGTTTAATTAGATGCAGCCCTTCTACAAAAAGTACTTCTGTGGCAGTCTCTCGGTTTCTGCACTGAAGTGTAGAAACACCACAGATTTAGTAGCATGTACTAGCCGAAGTTAAATATGTGCACTAAAGGAAAAGAACTTACACATATAGAAGAAATTCATATGGGCTAGAGAGGAAAATGAGGGCTACTGGATAAAAGTAAATACAATACTAAATAGTTTAAAATAAACTTCACACCAATGGTCTCATGCTATTTTCAATGCAGAAAGTTAGGTAAAAAACGTTCTACAGCCCTGGCCAGTATGGCTCAGTTGGCTGAGCATCATTCAATCCCTGGCAGGGCACATGCCCAGGTTTGGGGGCCTATCCCCAGGAGGGTGTGCAGGAGGCACTGATACATGTTTCTCTCTCTTTCTCTAAAACCAACAAAACCATATTTTTAAAAAATGTTACAGAAAATGAAACTGAGGCTCAGCTGAAATTAGGTCAGATGGCTAAAAAGTGCCAGGTTAGATCGTGATTTTACAATGAAATTCTGTATTCACAATTTACAGTTCTTCGCATTGGGCAAGTGACAAACTGTGACCTAGACTTCTATCAAAATCTACTTCAGAACAACTTTCCAAATACAAATTCTCTAAGATTACTGAAAGGTTAAAACTAAAGCACCTTCAAAAATAAAGACAGGCAAACTAGAAATCAATAATTTGTTACTATGTAGCTTCACTTTACAGACCCATCAGAGGCACTATAATGGTATTGAAGTGATAAAAGTGAATAAGCTGAAGTACGGGGGGAGGGACGTCCAGGAAGACTATCTTTAATTGAGTCTGCACCACAACAGATGGATGAGTCTGAGGAGAGTGGAGCTTGCTATTCTACCTTAAAAGAAAACCCACTATGTGACTGCAGAAACGAACTGCGAAGCTGCAACTGACTATGAACCCTCCATTAACTCCTCCAAGCAAACTGGAAATGCTAACGAAACAGATTTCTGCTTATAGCTCATAACGAAAGCCATCAGCTGTCCCCGATGCTTCTAAAATAGAACGTGAGTGCAGGAATGGATTCCCCAGTACATCTCCAGGCATGACTCTTTAGGAGAGACATGAGTGTCTTTCATGAGTGCATTGTTCCGAATGTCAGTGGGAAATGCATTTCATCTGGCTCACAGCCGAGATTTCAGAGGCATCTATATTGTGTGAAATGGCCCACCCATTTATTTGTATGCACAATTCATACATTTAAAGTAAATTACCTGGAAATAGAAGTCTAATATACCAACCATATCTGTGCCTTCTGGAAAACACTGAAAAAAATAGAAAGGCAATTAAAAAAATAGAAAAACAGGGGCAAAAATGCAGATATAAGATTAAATTTTAAAAATGTACATTGATGTTTTATTTTAATTGAGAAAAAAATAGCACATAACCTATGAAAGGGTATAAACATGAAATCACAAGAACAATAGAACAAAATTACATCACATATAGACTTCTAGATTCTAGTTTAACTGACAAATATAAACTGATTTATAAACCAAGTTACTGGACCAGCCACTTAAAATTTAAAAAATCAAGTGTAATCAACAACATTTGAGTAAATAGGTGAATCCTTACACAAAATTTGCATTAACATAACTAGTCAGATATTTGAATATCAGTTAAAAATCAATTTAATAACATGAACACTTTTATAGCATAACTCAGGTTATTTTGCAAAACTTCTAAATCTTAAACAGTAGGTAATTGTTTAAAATTGATTGTTGAGTTCTTAGCGTGTATCTTCATATTTTATTAAGTAAAAGAATAACTTGAAATAGAACAAAAGTTAAAAACCTTTTTTTCTTTTAAGTAATATCCTATTGCAAAATTTCGATCTCCACTTTCTCTTTCAGACTGAAACCTAGAAGAAAAAATAACATTTGCTTTATTTCTGTAAAAGTACGGTTCTGCAGCTTAATATGTACATGTGAGTGCAGGATAAAGAAAACAGACCTCATAGTTAAGACTGCTGGGCCCCAGTTCCAGCTCTGTCCATAGGCTTGCTGGTTACGTGGGTGGCCTCAGGCAAGTCATTTCAGTGACACCTCTTCCCATCTTAAATTTCTCAGATGTAAAAATGTTAAAATGAACTAGGCCTTTTCTAATCCTATTTCCTTAATAAAGAAGCTAATTACCAAATATTCCACTATAAAAATATACTAGAAAATGCATAATTTTCTAGCTCCCTCAAAAGTGTAATAGGCAATTCCAACTAAGGGAATACAAGGAAATTGCACTGAGGGGGGACACATGAAATGGGCCTTACAGCATTCACTGGATTAACAGATTTCAGGTGGAAGCCCAGGCAGTAACATAAACAAAGTTATAAAGGTATAAAATACAGCATTTCATTGAAAAATCGCAAATATTCTAACGTATCTGGGAAATAGGATTTATGGGGAAGAGTGGAGAAACATCAAACTAACAAAGGAGGAGAGAACCAAGATGGTGGCATAGGCAAATGCCTGTACTCACCACCTTCCACAACCACTTCAAAATTATAATTAATCTACAGAACAACCATCATCCAGAACTGCTGGAAAGCTGGCTGAATGAAGTCCTACAACTAGAGAAGTAAAGAAGAAAGCACACTAAGACTGGTAGCAGGTGTGGAGGCACAGAACCGGCTGGTTCGGCACCCACGTGTGCTGCTTTTGTACTTGGGAGGGAGATAGTCTCTGTGGAGGCCACCAGGAGGAGCAAGAGGTCCCAGCCCCACACCAGAAGCCCAGACACATACGGGGAGAAACTGGGCTGTCTGGCACTGGGGCAGGAATGTGGGAACAGTTTTCTTCTAGATGGAGGTGCTCTCAGCAGTCATTGTTCCTATGCTGGAACCTCCCTGGCTGCAGGGCTGACTGGCAGCCACTATTTGCTCCACCTGGTGATTTCTTGAGATCCGCCCCACCCAATTTACAACCCCACCCAAGCTGTGGGCAATGGCTTTTGCCTAAGAATGGCCTGTCCTTGCTCAGGCTAAAAACCTGTCAAACAAGCTACAGCTGGGTCAGGGAGCCCCAAACCTATCAGAAGGCCCAAGACCCAGCACCAGCAGCAGCCTGCCTAGCTTCACAGCTGAGCCTCCTCTGGGCACTTCCAAACCCGATACAAAGGGGAAGAATCTGCAGATCTCTCTGTAGCTCCTGCAGGGTGGCCCCAGGCAGTGGCTGACTTGGCACCTCCCTGGAGACCCAAGAGCCAGTGCACCCAGTGCTCAGTGTCAAACCATACCAGACCACAACTCTTCACACCCATAGTGACACACTCAAGAGGCAGACTCAGTGAGCACCAAAGCTCCACTGCAGCAAGTCCTGCTCCACAGGGGTGTCTCCTGCACAGCAGCTCTCCCACTGTAGTTGCAGCAGGTCCCCACAGCCAACTGGCCTGGAGCTCAATTCCTCCCAGTGACACCAGCAGCAATCAAGGCTCAACTACAACAGGACTGTGCACACAGCCCACAAAGGAGTACACCTTCAGTGCCCATCTCAGGTGATTGGGGAGGCTGGGCCATATAGGACACCTACTGTACAAGGCCACTCTATCAACTCAAGGAGATTTAGCAGCTCTATCCAATAAAGAAACAAACACAGGGAAGCAGCTAAAATGTGGAGACAAAGAAACATGTCACAAATGGAAGAAAGCAAACTACTGGATATAGAGTTCAAAACCACGGTCATAAGATTATGTAAGAATCTTCTAGAAACCTCCAAGGGACTTAATTAGGCTTTCAAGGATCTTAGTGAGAATGTCAAAAAATGGAAAAGGACAAGTCAGAAATTAAGCATATAATGACTGAAATAAACAATACAGGGATTCAACAGTAGTCTAGAGGATCACAAGAATCAAATCAAAGATTTGAAATATGAGGAAGGAAAAACACCCAACCAGAAGAGCAAAAAGAAAAAAGAAACAAAAAATATGAAGATGGCGTAAGGAGTCTCTGGGACAACTTCAAGCGTACCAACATCAGAATTAAAGGGGTGCCAGAAGAAGAGAGAGAGCAAGATATTAAAAACCTGTATGAAGAAATGACAGAAAACGTCCCCCACCTGTTGAAAGAAATAAGTTTACAAGTCCAGTGAGCACAGAGAACCCCAAACAAAAGGTATTCAAAGAAGGCCACACCAACACACATCATAATTAAAATGCCAAGGGCTATAGACAAAGAGAGAATCTTAAAAGCAGAAAGAGAAAATAGTTAGTTACCTACAAGGGAGTACCCGTAAGACTGTCAGCTGATTTCTCATCAGAAACTATGCAGGCGAGAAGAGAGTGGCAAGAAATATTCGAAGTGATGAAGAGCAAGAACCTACAACGAGGATTACTTTACCCAGCTAAGCTATCATTTAGAATTGAAGGTCAGTTAAAGAGCTTCACAGACAAGAAAAAGCTAAGGGAGTTCATCACCACCAAACCAGTATTATGTAAAATGCTGAAGGGTATTCTTTAAGAAAAGGAAGAAGAAGAAAAAGGTAAAGATAAAAGTTGGTAAGGCAGACGACCTGAAAATGTTTGTCCTCCGAAACATACAAAGCATCACCTAATTAGAATTCCTGCCAAAAGTGTTTAAACTTTATCTAATCACAAGGAAACAACCAGGCCTATGAAAAACAAGGAATAGCCACTACAGCCCAGGGTCTAGATCCAATTTGCTTCCTGTTTTTATAAGTAAGGTTTATTTATATGGCTACTGTCCTACTCAGAGTGGAACTAAGTAGTTGTAACAGAGACTACTAGTCTAAAATATTTACTACCTGGTCCTTCACAGACAAAGTTAGGTAATTCCTGCTATATAAAGTGATTGGCACATTAAAAAAAACAAACCATTTAAAAAGTTTTTAAACGAGACTAAGGCAGGAAGAGACCATGATTAGTTTATGGCATTTAGAGGACATTTGGGGACATTTATATATTGATTAATAACACATGTTAAATTAATGTCCTTTTAAGTGTTGATGGCACTATAGTTATGTAGGAAAATGCCCTTATTCCTGGGATACACAGGCTAAGTTATTAAAAAGTGAAGTGTCATAATATTTACAATGTAATTTCAAACAGTTTAGAATAAAAGCCACCCACATAAATGTACATTATCTATCTATCTATCTATCTATCTATCTATCTATCTATCTATCTATCTATCTATCTATCTAAAAGGCTAATATGCCAAGTGTCCCCTAGGGAGTTCGACCAGGAGTTCAATCACTTGCTCTCACATGTGCTGACCACCAGGAGGTGGCAGGGATAGAAGGAAAGCCCCGGTCAGCACCCAGACATCCCCAGAAGGGTCCCAGACTGCAAGATGGCACAGGCAAGGCTGAGGAACCAACCCCTCTCCCTCAAGCCCCCTCGCAGAAAGTTCATACACCAAGCCTCTAGTGTGTGTGTGTGTGTGTGTGTATATGTAGAGATGTACATACATTTTTTATTAAGGAGAGAGGTTGATAAAAAGCAGGTAAGAGGAATGGTCCATTATAAAACCCTAAGTCATAAAGCAGACTTACGTTGCATTACTGAATCCAACATATTCATTACCAGCCATCTTATTCAAAAACTGCATCACCTATAAACCAAAATTTAAAAGTATCAGTACCAAAAAACAAACATATAAAGAATGTAGCATGAAAACTGAATTCTATATTGCACTTACATAGTCAAATTTTTCAGCATTATTCACTCCTTGCTACAAAAAAATGAGATATGAAAACATTAATGAAGGTACCACCACATTTAAGCTTTAAATAAATATAATATAAATATTTCAAACTATTATAAAATTAATATACTGTGCATTAGTATGTTTAAGTCTAGGAAATGCTTCTAAAGTAATCTAATATTTACATAAATTAATACATGTTTTTTATTAATACCCATATGTTGAAAATTATCTGAGTTATAAAGGGAATGCTTTATTTTAAGTATAGCTTTACCCAACCCAAGTTATAAAATTTTAAATACAAGTTACTACTCCAAATCCCATCTTTCATGACAGATAATCTGCATACAATGTTAATTTCATATTTTTAAAAAACTTAAAATAAAGTTTCACCCTTAGAGAAAAGTACGATTTTAAATTAAGAACAATCTACTTATATTTTTAAATAACCTTAAACCAATATATGAATTAGAAAAATGAGTTATGTTGCAAAATTAATCTTTTAATTCTAATATATGCAAACATTCTGGATAGATTTTACTAGTGTAGAGAAAGCTCCACTTTTAATATCTCACTTGTTACATAATAAACCTTGAACTAAAAAAAAACATATTTCAGAGTCTCTAAAAATTTAGCTACGTCTGTATTTAGTACTGTGCCAATTCAGAATATAGAAGATGTATTGTTTCAACGCTTCTATTTCTGACATGTTAGCTACTGCAAATGTCAATAGGTAAAACCTATGTAATGCAGATCAGTTCAAGTAGCCAAATGGTTGCATTTTACCTCAGCGAAGTTTACAAAGCAGTAAGTTGTAGATCTGAAATCAAATGTATTAATTGGTGATGTGCACCCAAAAGAAACAATACATCTCTAAGTTTAAAACAGATTCAAAATAAAATAACTCAAAACATTACAATTAACATTTTATTATGGGGGGGGGAATCTGTATGAGAGTACTATTTAATTAAATAAAGATTAGCATGTGGCTGACAATCTGTGGAACCCTAAAAATCATTTTATTTAAGAAAGCATGTGCAATCCACATATACAATCAGTAGCTAGAAAGAACACCACATTTTTCATCAAATTAGTTATTAAAAAACTTAAACTAGGATAATTTAGCTACAGCCATATTGGAATCACTGTCTTTTCTCTAAAACGTTTTTCTGACATACTTTAAGTTTTCTTTCCTTATAATACACCAGAAACCAAAATGTAGAAATGTAACTCCAAAGCTGTTCAATGAAAAAATAATTAAAAGAAGAAATTACCAACTTCATTGAACTGTTGCAGTTGTCAAAATATTCCATAGATCCTAATGCTGTAAAATATGTAACAACATTTAAGCCACAAAAACCTTTTTAACCTTTGAAAAAGCTTAAAAAATAAAAACAACCCAGAAAACAAACAAAAAGAACCAAAACTCTTTTGGAAAAGGATGTCAGCATTTACACTGTGATGTCACAGGAATAGTTACTGGTTGCACAATCAATGTAAAAACACTTATACTGAACTTCTATTCTCTCGCCTAAACTGTGCCCTATAAAATTAACACAAATTTTCTTTATTTAGCTGTTGTGTTTAATAAAAAAACACATTCCGATCCTAGACTATGGCCATCTTCTTGTAGCTTACTAAAATCAAGTACGATTGAGTTTTATTTCTATGCTTTTTTAAAGAAACTTTGATATTTACCAATGCCTATCATTATAAAAAAAATTTTAAATAAGCTACTTGAAGTGTTGTAAGACAAATTACGTAAAAAAATCAAAATAAAATATTTGAATGATGCTGTTGACTCAAGTCTCTCCAAACTTGCTCATTTAAATGTAAAAGCACTTGACTGCTGTTTATTCATATCTATCCTGGAAATAGCATTTAATGTAAGTCAAATATATTTGCCCCTGGAAAGACTCCATGAAGCCAATCAATCATATGATGTCATGTTATTTATTTATTTATTTTTTAATTTTTCTTAAGTGACCCCCTCCCTCTCCCCACTCCCTGCGCGGCGACTCCGCGCTGGCCGAGCCCGCGGCTGCTCCCCTGCGCGGTCCGCACCCTTGTCATGTTATTTTTATTTTGAAAAAGTTACTGTATAAAATTTATTTGTAAATATATTAGAAAAAAATACACATACAAAAATAGAGTAAATACTCTCCAAACAAATAAGCCCTGACTGGTGTGGCTCAGTGGATACAGCGTCGGCCTGTGGACTCCAGGGTCCCGGGTTCCATTCCAGTCAAGGGCATGTACCTTGGTTGCGGGCACATCCCCAATGGGGAGTGTGCGGGAGGCGGCTGATCGATGCTTCGCTCTCATAGATATTTATAACTCTCTATCCCTCTCCCTTCCTCTCTGTGAAAAATCAATGAAATATATTAAAACAAACAAACAAACAAAAAAAAAACAAACAAGAAAAACAAGCAAACGTGAAATTTAAAAAAAACCCATTCTCATCATCAAGCAGTGGGTGCAGCGGTGTGGAGGGAAAGGTATGAAAATTAAAAACGGTCATGGGTATATGGGGGCTGGTTAGACTCTTCTGTTTATTTGGTGTATGTCTGAAGATTCTCCTTAAATATTAAAGGGGAAAAGTCTATTTGCTAATAATTTCTCACGTTAATTTACAAAATTGATATTTTCTTTACCCTTAAAACAGTATTTGATTTTTAATTCATGTATCAATGGATATTTTCTATTACTAGAACAAGTTTAATTATTTCACTATTTTAAATTTTTACAGATGCACAAATTGAGAAATATCACTGACAACAGATGAGTAGATAGAAATAGAAAAGGTTTAAAAGCAACGTCACTGTATTTTACACATCTACCTCATCACATACACAAGTCACAGTAATTCTTAAAAATCATGGTTATTGCTGCCACAAAAACTAACACCGAGATTTAGATCCTCTTTCTAATCTGCTGAAACCAATGACCTGGAAACAACCTGGTATTATAAGAGGACCTGCTCCCAATCACTAGTGCTTCACATCCTCACTACCACTAACTCCACTATTTCAAAATGTTCTCTTTTGTTGGGCCCTACAGGTTTTCAGAACCCCAAGCAATGCCATCATGGTAAAATTTGGGACACATGAGAAGTATACCTTTCTTTTGGGAAACGGGAAAAAACCTGGATTAAAGGCAGATTAACTTCTAAAAAAGCATATATGAAAACTAAGGTTTGAAAACTGATAATCTGAAGCTACTTAATATGCCTTTTACTCTTTGGGGGGAAAAAACCCTATGACCAGGAATATGTTTATTCCAGTTTTAAACTACTGCAGCATTATTATATTTCGTGTTATTTTAATCTTGAAAAGTTACATTAAGTATAGCAGGAAAACTTAAAAAAAATAAACTGGACAAAATATATTTACTACATTTCTAACCCACTGATCAAATGACTTTTTTTAAAAATATGTTTTTATTGATTTCAGAGAGGGAGGAAGAGGGAGAGAGAGAAACATCAATGATGAGAGAGAATGGTGGATCTGCTGCCTCTTACGCACCCCACGCTGGGGATCAAATACACAACCTGGGCATGTGCCCTGACCAGGAATTGAACTTGGGACGCTCTATCCACTGAGCCAAACCAGCCAGGGCTGAACAAATGACTTTTAAAAAGCAAACCACATGGCTTGTTTGAAAAGGCAGTAATCAGACCGAGATTAGAAAATCATATATATTTATTTTTCTATAAACATACCTATCAAAGATATTAAAGAATTTACATTCCTTTAAAAAAACTTTATGAATGAAAATTTGATAAAGAAGCAGTGAGTTTTAATACTGGTTGATAAAATGTATTACTAGAGTGGTTTTACAACCTGTTTTTACAACATACTCATGAATTGAATCATGTATTATACAATTTAACAGCATTATTATATATCGTGTTATTTTAATCTTGAAAAGTTACATTAAGTATAGCAGGAAAACTTAAAAAAAATAAACTGGACAAAATATATTTACTAAATTTCTAATCCACTGATCAAATGACTTTTAACAGGAATAAATTTAATATAAAAATGACATTCAAAGTCACTGCATTAATTTGTTCTTTTGTACGTAAATAACTTGATTCTGTCCATACAATCTCATCTAATAAAAGAGGAATATGCAAATCAACAATCACTCCGAGACACCCAAGCCACGCCCACCAGCCAAGCCACGCCTCTCAACTAATCAGAGTGGCTGTATGCAAATTAACCCATCCAAGATGGAGACCAGCAGCCATGGAGCTAGAGTAAACAGGAGGCTTCCATTGCAGCTGCCTTACTAGGGCGGCGGGCCTCTGCTTAAGCAACAATGCTTCAATTATAGAAGCCACGGAGCTGAAGCAAACAGGAGGCTTCCGTTGCCTGCCTAGGCCTCTACTCAAGGTAACAAAGTTTCAATTATACAAGATAAACCCCAGAAACCTAATTCCAGCCAGCCTTGGTGGGACCTTGGGTCAATGGGAGCTGTGGGCAGCTTGAAAACGGCCCTCAGCCCCTCACCCAGGCTGGCCACACCCCCATGGAGTGAGGGTCCCCACTGTGGGGGGGGTGGGGTGCTTGGCCAGCTTGCAAACAGCCATCAGCCCCACATCAGGCACGCCAGCACATGGACATCCTCCGAGGGCTCCCAGACTGCAAGAGGGCACAGGCCAGGCTGAGGGACCGCCCCCTCCCAGAGTGCACAAATTTTTGTGCACCGGGCCCCTCGTATGCGCATATAAAAGCCAACTGACAATTACAGCTCTTAGAGAAAAGATGCCTAGAAGAAAGGCAAAACAAAGTAACTGAAAATTTTATAAAATACTCCCAAGCTTAATCTTGCTTTAAAGAGAATACTTTAAAGCTAAATACTTGGAGTATTTTAATAGGTATTACAGATAAAAGATAATGTTCTAAAACTAGTTTTTGCATAGATTAAAAAACATAGCTTGAAGGACATTAATTAAAAGCTAAAAAGGAGAATCCTATCTAGTAGCCATGATAAAATAACCAAGCTCTGGGTGCTCCTTGAGCAAAGTCCTAGGCCTACAGGTAGTGAGCACCCACTACTGTCTCAAGAATGACTATACACCACTGAAAATCAGACGTGACTTTTAAACCAGTAAATTTGCTTAAAAATAAAGTAACAAAAAAGTGAATTCTTTGGCAATAAATTATTTTTCATTTAAAAGAAGCCTCAAATACACCAACTGATATAAACATGAAGTAATAAACCCATATAACCCTTTCTTATGCAGCAAGTCAAAGGCATCATCAATTGCTCCCCAAAGCCACAAACAGCCTTAAAAAACATGGCTTCCCAGCCAGCCTGACAAGTTACTGCTGACATAACCAAACCGAGCATCACAACAGGCAGATTTTCATGGAGTATGATTAACTCATTTTAAGAGAAAGAAGGGAAACAAACTTCTGATTTTTTAAATTAAAAAAATACTTCTGATTTTAAAAAACAGCTTCTTCAAAAGACGGACAATGGAAACTACCACTAGAACAGAGACATAAAGCAGAAGAGTGGCAATAATCTTGTAATACGTTATCCTCATTTTCATACCCTAACCCTTAAGTTATTATTACCAGGTTTAACTTTTAAACCACAACTACACAAAACTTTTACCACTGGCAAGAAAAGAATTACGTCAGAATATTACTATTCCGCCCAGAATAACAGTGCTCTTTCCAAATTTATTTTTCCTCTTTTCTTTAAATCAAGCGATCATATTATCATCCTCCAATAAACAAATTACATCAAAAGTATTCCTTTCAGTTTAATAACTGCCACAGAGAAAGAGAGGAAGTAGAGTACCTTTATTTTCATTTAGTATGTTCTTTCTATGTACAAAATGACATTTTTTTTACGAAGGTATTTACCTATATAGCTTTGTTTAAAATGTTAAATATTGGCGGTTTCCTACAAGTTTAGTAGTTAAGAATTTATGCAACAGGTTCCTTCTGTCCAAATCCTCCTTTTTTCCACAATCTGCTAATCCTTTTGAACACTTGTTCTGCCTCGTGCCCCATTTCCTGAGGATCACCAACAATCCTACAAGGAAAAAATATCAATACTACAAAATTATGAAATAAAGAGTCTTACTAAAGACTCTACTTAGTATGTGTGTGTGGGTGGGTGGGTGTGTGAACGGAAGTAACATGAAGAGACTGTTTTAATAGCACCATAATAAAGTTTTGAATTTGAAAGAAAAAAACACAGCGTGAAGGACATTAATTAAAAGCTAAAAAAGAGAATCATATCTCACAGCCATGATAAAAGACCTAAGCTGTGGGTGCTCCTTGAGCAAAGGCCCAGGCATACAGGTAGTGAGCACCCACTAGTCTCAAGAAAGACTATACACCACTGAAAATCAGACGTGACTTTTAAACCAGTAAATTTTTATCTTTTGTATAAATTAAAATTCAGAAAATAAAATTTCTGCTTCTTGGACAATATAGCTGTGTTAAGTCAAGACAAAGATATGATTAAGAGAAATAGCAAACAGAAAAATCAGGAGATTTAGCTCAAGCCCGATTCTGCTGCAGTTAAAACCATGCAATTTCCTCACTGCACATAAATAAAGTAAAGGGCTGGGCTTGAAGAACCTTTCGGCTCTGGTTTTCTTACCCCAATTTCAATGACAGACCCATAAACATTACATGATCATATAACTTGCAGAGATTACATACAATATAAGAGTTTTGAATTCTTTTTTGAAGAGTCTAAGAAAAGTAGTATATACTGGGGCAGGGAGTTTTAGAGGTACACCAAGCTTACCCCAGATGTACCTCTAGATTTAGATAAACGTCATTTATAAAACAAGAAAAGCCCTGTGAAACACC
Organism: Murina feae; assembly: GCA_004026665.1. Taxonomy (NCBI): domain Eukaryota; kingdom Metazoa; phylum Chordata; class Mammalia; order Chiroptera; family Vespertilionidae; genus Murina; species Murina feae. Next base: position 15,246 of record PVJC01018929.1, on the reverse strand, counting down.
TTCTAAAAACCAATCAAAATAAAAATTCAAAGAAAGTGACCTTAAATTTAAACCATACCCTAAAGCTTCATTTCCAGTAAACTTAAAACTTTAATAAATTTAAAATCATTGATCAAATTTGTAAATACAAGATGACTCAGTTAAATTTTTGCTCTGTTGAGACGCCGAACCACACTAGTATATGCGAGTTTTAACTGTTTCTAAGTGCTCACAGTAATATGGCTTAATGTAAAGTTCATGGCTTGTGAATGAACATGGTAAGTGAAACTAATGAAGTGACGGTATGGTATGACCAGACACGCATTTCCCACACGCGGCCTTGCAGTGTGGTATATTAAACCCAGGAATCATTAAACAGAAGATGAATGCAGTTAAGGAAGGCATTTGCATATGCCCTTTCTTGATACTATTGTTGTGCCACATTAATCTTTCTCCAGCGTAAGAGCTCTGAAACTAGGATCCATGGATTAGTGTCAAAGGGTCTGTGAACTCCCAAAAAGTTACATAAAATCATGGTATATGAACACTTTTTCTGGGAAGATCCACAAAAGGTTCAGAACCCTTCTAGTTTTTTCATTAAGCACTATTAACACATACAATGTATTATTATAAATTTGCTCATCTCTGATTCGAGTTACTAATTCAAACTTAACAATTATTAATGAGACTTTTCTCTCATTACAGTATTTATTGCATTGCATGGTAAGGGCCCGTTTACTTGTGTATACTCCACATTACAATGTAAGCCACCTGAAGGCAGGGATGTGCCTAGCTATATTCATATTATAATATTCATATTATAATTTTCTGCAAGAGACAGATAGTTTCTTTAAGCCTCAAACGGACAACTTTTCTCTTATGCAAAACACTCATAAATAACTAGATGCTAAAATGGACAAAATGAAAACTTCCATAGCTTACTGAATTAGTTACATTAAAAAATAACACTTGGCTATAGTACCTACCTCACTAAAGTTAGAAGGATTAAGTGGGTCAATAGTTTCAAAGCACTTGCCCTAAAATAGCAGCTAGACATACATATTTTTAAGATTAGTATTCTAATTTAAAGGCCTCTTTTCATGAGCATATATAATTCATGAAACAGAAGATTTCTAGCATACAAAGATGAATTTTCTATTAATTGGGAAAAGCATAATTTATATTCAAACATTCTTTGTCTAGGCAAGATGTCCCATCCTCAGTCACACACCTACAAGCCATACATTTACTTTTTCAAGCTTGGAACACACAAGCACAAATTTACTAAGACAGCACATAAATGTTCCAAACACAAATGAAATTTACTTGAATATAACTAAAATATGTAATAAAATTAAAATCTAAACAATATCACACAACAGTATTACTTTCAAATACTAATTTCAAACATTACATTAGAGCTCCCAATTTATTAAGGCAAACCAGACACTAAAAAAAAAAAAAAAATTTTTTTAAATTAAAACACAATGCAAACCAAAGCGTAAAAAAATAATGTAACTTAATAATTGAAATTAAGACTTAATTATTTTAGTTATTATACTAGTATGATTGAAGTAAACCAAATAAAACAAGTTCAAATGAAAATCATAACTAAAGTTCATGAAAATGTCAAAAGACTTGAGAATATTCAGGGTAAATGTACTTTGTCGTAACACAAAGTACCAGAACATTTGTTCCTACATATGTTGATGACAAACATTAGACAATAAAATGTTTTTAACTCTGTTTACATCTGTTCATTTTAAGAACCAAAAGGAACAGAAAGAAAAAAATATCAAAACTTTAGGAAGAAAAACTTGTGCCTATTGTTCAGCAGAGACTTTTTGAATTTTTGCCACCTCTTCAGGTCAAGAATAACTGTTGAAATTTACAATGAGTCATCTGTTTTGAAATTACATCATTTATTTTTACATTAATAGATATCCTAATTTTATACCAAAAGATTAATTTAACACCAAAAGGAAACTTTTTATAGTTCTATAAAAATAATCCAAAATTCATATTTATGCTTTAGTTATTAACAAAATGTACTAGGTATAAAGGAAATGTCAACATTTTACCTTTATCAATGAAGTCACAACTATTGCTCCAGCATTTACCATAGGATTATGTGGCTTATCTGTAACACATAGAGCAATAACATTATTTCCAATACGTGATATCATTTTCTGCAATGCATAGGTTTTCCCCATGAACATGTATCTATTTTTTTATGTAAGCCACTGTTACAGTTTTTTGGAGTACGGTGGGAGTTTGAAGGAATGCACTTAAAAATCACATATCAAACCAGTAATGCACCTCTAGGAAGCAGCCATCCTAGATGATGCAAATCAACCAAACTATGGGATGACCAAAGTTTCTATGACATGCACTGACCACCAGGGGGCAGATGCTCAGCAAAGAGCTGCCCCTTAGTGGTCAGGGCGTTCCCACAGGGGTAGCACCGTTCAGCCAGAAGTCCTGAGCTGGGCTCACAGCTGGTGAGCACAGCAGCTGTGGCAGGTGCCTCTACAGCCTCCGCAGCAGTGCTAAGGATGTCCGACTGCTGGCTTAGGCCTGCTCCAGCCATCAGTTGGACATTCCCCCAAGGGCTCCCAGACTGAGAGAAGGCACAGGCCGGGCCGAGGGATCCCCCCCCTCCCCGCCCCAAGTGCACCAATTTCACGTACTGGGCCCCTAGTAATAATTATGTATATGAACAAAAATTAATGTACAGTGATTAGTAGTGTTAAGAGCACATCCAAATTTCCTAATTCTGCCATTTATTAGCTATTTGACTATGGACAACTGATCTTCACTATGCATCAGTTTTCCCATCTGTAAACTAGGATAACAATAGCACCAGCACCGCAGCAAGTCGTAACACTTACTGGACTCTGGTCAAGATAGAAGAATAGGTAAAGATGGTACTGGCATCCTCCAAAGATCACATCAAAATTAAAGCTAGACTACAGTACAACCATTAGTGAGAACAGCATGAGCGCTGACTGATCAGAAGTCCTACAATTAAGGATATAAAGAAACCAAATGGAGATTGGTAGGAGGGGGACAGACTTGAACAGGCTAGTCCTACACCCACATGTGTAGGTTAAAAATTAGAAGGGAAACTCGCAGCTCAGAGGCCCCCTGAAATTGAGGGGTCCCGCTGGGTGCTCACACTGGGCTCTTCCCCAACATATGGATGCACACCAAGCTCCCCAGCCCAGGGTTCCAGTGCCAGGAAGAGAAACCCCTCTAACTTCTGGCTGTGAAAACCAGCAGGGATTATAGTTGAGATGGAGGGCTGCTACAGGCCCGGGCATTCCTATTAAAGGGCCTGCACGGGGACTTACTTGGACTCACTCCCTCTGAGCCCAGGGCAGGGGCAGCAGTGCAAAAGGCACCAGGGACACACATACAGGGAGGAACTGAGTTGTCTGGCTCACACAGGGGCCGTGCTTTCACTGCTGAGCCCTCCTGCTGCAGGGGCAGGGAGGCCCTGTCTGAGTCCCATCAACCTGACAATCACGCGATGCCCTGCAGCCACATGCACGTACCAGAGGCAACCAGTCAATTTCTCTCTCTCCTGCCTCTCTTGAAAAATCAATAAAAGCAAATCCTCAAGTGAGGACTAAAAAAACTATCACCACCAATATATTCACCAGAACCTCCTCGATTATTCTTTTACGTTACATAGAAAAATGCTGTTTTTCTTGTAAAATGTTTAATCTTGTGAGAACAAAAATAATTGTAATTCCCATATTAATTTTCCCCACATTAAACCTTGATTTCAATAATCTAATAAATAAATACTTCTGCATGTACTGTCCTTACTGAAGTTATGAGTTTATGGTAATCTCCATAAAGTCAAATATAGCATCACATTAGAAAGATTATAATAAAAGAATATATAATCATTCTCAAATAGGAAAAGAAACATGAGAAAACACCCTCTAACTTCACTAAAAAAATAAAACAATGACTATAAATCAAATTTCACTTTTATCCAAAATAAAGAAAAAATACAAAAGTATTTCTCCAAACTATTATTGCAACTACTGAATTCCTTCACTCTTGCTTTCTTCAATTATCCTAACTTACACAATGAGAAACCTAGCATGTGCCTGAAACATTAAAAAAACCCCACAAATCTACAGGTTGATATGTAGATTTAAACACCAACTGCTATCAGATCAAAAGTACTATCTTTGTCTTCCCTTTTCTTTTGGATCCCTGTAAAGTAATAAGGCTTGTTGTCTAACTATTTAATGTAAACTGTTTCTTTCAAATATTAAATGCTATGAAACAGAAAAGGCCACCACTTAAAACTCATGGAAGTTTTAAAATATATCCTATTCTAACCTATCCTATATAATAAAAGGCTAATATGCAAATAGACCAAATGGCAGAACTGGTAGCTATGACATACGCTGACCACCGCGGGGTGTGTGCAGAACATGGTGGGCATCGGCCACAGCAGGATGGTATAGCAGGTGAGTGGGGGTGCACCGGTCGCTGTTATTGGGTCGAGCCTCTGGTGGTTACTGAAAATTCTTTGCTCCCGCGTGCCATAGTCCCGCCTGGCTCTTGAACCCACTGAGGGCTTCTCTACCTCCCCTGGCTCCTAAGGGGTGATTTGGGGCAGCAGCCACTGCTTGTACCTGCTGACAGCGCCAGCCCCGTGCCAGCAGCGGGTGCGAGTGGGGCCGGCACCATTAGCCCATGGGTGCTGCCTGCAGACAAGGGACCAGAGGACTGCGACGGGAGGGCCCAGGTGGGGTGCGGAGGATTAGCAGATACCGCCCCTGTGCCCACTGCAGCCTCGTGGCCCCCAGTTCCTTTCAAGGTACATGAATTTGTGCACTGGGCAGAAATATAAACACCCATGTATATCTATCCTTTAGCTTCAATAATTACCAACATACAGTAATAGTCAACCTAGCACTCCCAGCTATACTCCATCAATTCTCTGAAAGCAAATCCCAGATAGTGTGAATTTTACTATAAGCTATTCCCCTATGTGATTATAAATTAAAAATCTTAACCCTGCCCTCACCCTATCTTCTCCTTATTCCACTTTCCAGTGGAAGGAGATGCCTAAAATAACCATTTTAAAAAGTAGGTGACTAAAACATCTCCACTGGTCTCACAGAACTCTACGAACAATAAAGTGTGAATGCTTTTAGTGCCCTCCAGAAAGAGACCCACTTACGTTTACATAGGAAAGGTGTCTTTTTCCTGACCTACTTTTATATAATTCTTACCATCTTCATTTAAAAACAGTTTGTTGAATCTTAATCCACTTGGCTCTTTCCCAACATATCGATGCACATACTCTGTTCCTAGATCATTAACCGCAATGGCATATTTCAAAGGTTTTACACAGGACTGAAGACAAAAGGGAACTTTGGTATCCCCAATAGAATGCCTATTTAAAAGAAGATTAAATAATAATTAGGATAAATTGGAATTATTGGTGTTATTTTTACATGGTAATGCTAATTTGCAAGTTTCCCCATAATTCAACCATAAATTTACTTAGATATTCAAAAATAAATATAAGTATACTTATTTTAAGAGGAACAGTGAAAATAAATCCAAACTTTAAAAGTACTCAGGTAATAAAATAATTCCAAATCTATAAATTTAAAATAGTGTAAAAATTTTCCTCAGGGCAAACGGGTATGGCCCTCCTTATTAAAACTTGTATTCAATCATATAAAATCACTTAGCCCTTTTAGAAATTAGTTACCTTGTTTTTTTACTCATAGCCTTAATCACGGCTAAACCATGGTTAATTTTTAAATGGAGCACAGTTTAGATTCAATACCATTCTCTGAGACCCTATCAATAAATGCTTCATCTTGCACCATTACATATGGCATACAGTATAGCTAGCACTAACAGTAATCAATTATCACCATGCAGATAAAAACAAAAAAGCTTCATATATTACCAAATTGGGATGCACATGAAGTAGAGAATAAGTTCAAAAATAGAAAAATCCTTACTGACGCCATTATAATGTAAGCTTAAGAACTGAGAGATATTTGCATTATAATTGACTAGAGGCCCAGTGCACTAATTCATACACAGGTGGTGTCCCTAGGCCTGGCCGGTGATCGAGGCTTTCGGGGGCCAGCAGGCAGGCCGGCAGGCCGGAGCACACTGATTACCAGGGGGCAGCTCCTCCCTTGAACATCTGCCCCTTGGTGGTCAGTGCATGTCATAGCAACCTTAGGCTTTTACATATATAGATTCCGATCAAGGGCACATACTATGCTTGTAGGCTCACAGGCAGAAGGCAACCAACGGATGTCTCTCTCTCCCTCCCTCTTTCTCTTAAAAAAAAAAAAAGAAGAAAGGAAAGAAAAATCAATGGAAAAATATCCTTGGGTGAGGATTAAAAAAAAAAAAAGTAGCCCAAAGTCGTCTTTTAAAATTCTCTAGATAAGAAAACTATACACACAATGTTTAAGAGAAAAGCCATGTGGCCATGTGCAAGTATTATATAGTAATGATTTTCTCCAAATATGAACATTTCCATTACATGGTAACCCATTTATTTCCTCACTGCCTACTGGAATGTGCTCTTTCAGGATAAAGCCACGTTTTCTTCTGGAATGTGTCCTTTCATGGCATTCTAGCATATTTTACGGGCTGAGAGAGGATAAAACGTTAACAGACTAGATGAGCAGTTAGTCAAATGCACTGTGAGAGGCCTAGGCTCTAATTGGGACTCTTCCGATATTTTATGAGATTCCTTATCTCAAAAATGAAGGGAATAAACTGTATTTTTTTATTATTATTTAAATTGGAATTATTGGTGTTATTTTTATACGGTAATGCTAATTTGAAATACTTGGGGAAAATAAAAAAGAAATAATGAAAAGATTAGAATAAAGGCATTTCAGATCAGAATTTAACAAGTGGGGAAGGGAAGCTTAAATTGGACATTTTCTTGAGAAGTAAACCTAAAATTAAAAGGCTAAATGACCTGTTTTCATTTCACAAAATCTAGGGTAAATTAGATCTATGCTATAAATAAAAGTTGTATACACTTAGGTGTTGCATACCTTATTTTATGTTATATTTTAATTTAAAAAAGAATTACCTTGGATGATACCTCAGAGCTAAGTCCTTAAATAAAGAAAAAAATTAAGTTTTTTCTTTTTAACTGACAAAATCAAATTACAACAAGATACTAAATCTTTATGTCTGATTCATAGCACAATAAAAAAATCATTCTTAAAAAAATATTGCAGCCCTGACCGGTTTGGCTCAGTGGATAGAGCGTCGGTCTGCGGACTCAAGGGTCCCGGGTTCGATTCTGGTCAAGGGCATGTACCTTGGTTGCAGGCACATCCCCAGTGGGGAGTGTGCAGGAGGCAGCTGATTGATGTTTCTCTCTCATCAATGTTTCTAACTCTCTATCCCTCTCTCTTCCTCTCTGTAAAAAATCAATAAAATATATATTTAAAAAAAAAAAAAAATATTGCAGACTTCATCCATTTTCCAAAGGCCGCTCCTTAATTCACTGGCTTTTAAAATCAAGTCATTCTCTTTAAAGTAACTTCACATCATTATCTTTTCTATAATTCTGCTAGACCCTCACGTCAGTGGCTGGGCCTGTAGTGTAAGCATTTCCCAAAGACAACTTACATAAACTTCGTGACATTCTGCATGTTTTTCAACTGACCTCATACTTCACAAATGAATGGTTTTCATGGATTTGAAATAAACTTACCTCTGTCCATCTACTGTACAAACCGATACACCCCACAAATCAGGACTGAACTTGGCTAGCTGAGGAATATAGTCTGCAACCTAATCAAAATATTAGAAATTCACAGATTTAATACAAGAAAATAATACTTCCGTCTACCAAAAATTTTACCTCAATTTAGTTTCCACAAACGAATACTTATTTTATAGCACTTAGTGGCTTTGCAGTCTTTTATAACAATATTCATAATAACTAAGGGCACTACAGATTTGAGAATTACAGGTGAAATCTAAGTGATTTCTATCTCCATCATCCCATTTTCCAAAGCATTCTCTCTTCTCAGGAAAGCACAAATTCTAAAAGAGGAATTAGAATTTGAGTATTTTTAATAAGTGAAAGAAATAGAGAATTTCTTTAATCAGGGTCATGCCAGTAGGGTTTCATTGTCTAAAATCTTTCAATAAGAAGAAGAAATAAATTAATAACCTTTAGTATTAGAGGATTTTTAAAACTAGTATTTAATATTTGAGAAGATCAGATCTGCAGAAAATGCCAGTAAAGTTACTCTTTAAAGACTTAAAAGCCATCTCAATCATTTGAAAATCCAGAAGAGTTTGTAAGCTCAGATTACTTGTTAGCCACAATAACAAACTCAAATATTTAAAATGCTCAAAGTACTTTATCCAATGGCTTCATTTAACTTAAATTTCTTAATTAGCAAAACACAAGAGAATTACACAATTTTACTCTCTATGCTGCAAGTTGAGTTGAATTTATTATTAAGTGATTGGTTTAGGAAAATATTCACATTAAAAATGTTACCTTTCCTCCAGACTGCTTTTTAGCACTTTCATATAACTCATCGATATGAGAAGTAAAAGACATAAAGTCAGGAATGACAAACTTTCTTCTAAAGGCTTGTGTCAACAAAACAATGTTGCTTTGAACACATCTGTGGAATGTGAGAAAAAAAATAAGTCGACTGAATGCCCTTCAAACATGAGTACTTGGTAATAACATTAGAATATTTAAACAATAGAGAAATTAATCATTTTATACAACAAATTAAATTCTAAAATTACATCTTTCTACAGTTACTTTCCTTTAATCAGCCTTTCAAGTAGTTGCTTATAAGCTGCTGAACAAGTTAACAAAATGAATTAGATTACCAAAAAAATTATCTCAAAGATTAAAATAAGACCATCTAAAAACAAGTTTTTAGCCCTGGTCAATGTGGCTCAGTTGGTTGGACATTATCTCAGGCATTAAAGAACTAATGAAGTTTGTATTTTAAAGTATTTTTCCTGAATTACATTTTGAAAATTTGCATTTCTAAGCTAAAAAAATGGAGATAAAATCAACTTTGTTTAGTCAGACTAATGTCTCTTAAATAACATTAAAATGCTTGTAAAAATAATTAAATTTTATATATATGTAAAATGTAGTATAATTAAATTTATATTATTTGAATCACCAAAATATTCACATTATTCTACTCACTTTTAACTATTATTAAAAATTCAGAATATATACTCACTTGATCAACATGAAATTAAAATATAAAACAATGTAGGTTGTTTTCGGTGATAATAATGTGCCCTGGTTAGAACATAAAAAATTAGTCCTATTTTTCCATTATTAACCTATAGATGTAGAAATAACTGCTACTCCAGAGGTGTTCACTTCAGTAAATTTTGATAAATTTTTTGATACCTTCATAATGTTAATCTAAAAATTAAATTTTGGCATTCATTTATAACGACCAATATATTTCAAATAGCAATTCAATTTGTACATAAGAGTTGCAAGACATATACTGAATACATTATTGTGCAGAAAAGTTAAGATAATTCCTGATCTTAAATCGCTGTATACATACTTAAGAAATTAGGCATGAGAAAATGAGAACTGCGAAACAAATTTAAATTATTAACCTACTACCAACTACTTAACTTTTTAAAATTATCAGCACTTTTTAAAGGAAGCTTTATAATTAACAAAACTGTAGTCAGTAAAGTAGGAATTTTTTTTTCTTTGTAAGACAGTGCTGGTAAAGCAATGGTAACAGCCTTAACTGGTAAATTATGTGGCCAACAAAAGCAATTTTAAACTCAGAAGTATGCCTAATTGCGTAAGGATGAGCATTCCAAACAGCAAGTATTTTCTTGGGAGTAATTTTAATATAGATGGAATGAATCTATAATTAGAAGTCATATAAAATGAACTCTGAGGACGAAGTCCTTATGTATATTTCAGCAGGTCATATCTTTCTCATGTTTTGTTCAGTCTTCTCATCTGCAAACTGGGAATAATAACCACTTTTCTTTCCTTCTTAAGAGTTTACTATTAACCACTGTAATGTGTATCAGTATTTAACAAAAGTAAAATAACCCTGATTTTTTTAAAGAAAATTAAAACATTATACAACTGCAAAGATTACCATTCATTTTCCCCCCAAAGAGAGACCAAAAATTATGACTACACATAAAATAAATTCTAATTCTCATATGATTAAAAAATGCATGAATATGGCATTCATTTTCCACATAAATTTCCTATTCCTATTAATTTTAAGGATTAAAAATAATTGATTAACAGCCAGTCTCCAACTTTCAAATAGATTATGCTCCAAACAATATGCTCAGAACTCATTTTCCCATTTTTAAAAAAACTGTCAGCCAGCCAGCACGGCGCAGTGACTGAGCACTGTGCTACACACCCGGAGGTCACGGTCTGCTTCCCAGTCAGGGCACATGCCTGAGTTTCACGCCTGATCCTCAGGATGGAATGTGCAGGAGGCAGCAGATCGGTGACTCTGATCATTGATGTTTCTCTCTCTCTCCATTCTTCTCTGAAATCAATTTATAAAAAAGTCATAGATAGGTGTTTCTCAGATTATCCTCAAAGGCCAAATATATTAACATAAAATGTATTTTCATTAAAATTATTGCCTTCAATAAAATCTTTATAAAATTATTTTTCTAGAGAAATGAATTCCACTATACCATCTCATTCCCATCTGCATGCAGGTGAAGTAAGTTTTATTTCTGGCAACACTGACTAGAAAACTTATTTTGAAAAAGTTAATTTTCAGCATTTTTAAAGTAACTCATTCTAGGGCTAGAAAGAGCAACCCATATGCTTACAGATGTAAGACTTTTCTGCCTGCTTACATATTAGTACACATTTGTCTCATTGGGACCTGCCTCTATTACAATAATCAATTTTGTTAAATGACTGGATTAGTGTTTAAAATAATGGTAGTGGTTTTTTATATAATCACTAGGGGCCCAGTGCACAAAAATTTGGGCACTCGGGGGGGGGGTCCTCAGCCCAGCCTGTGGCCTCTTGCAGTCTGGGACCCCTCAGGAGATGTCCACCTGCTGGCGAGCCTGGCCATCCTGGGTGAGGGGCTGATGGCTGTTTGCTGGCTGGCCAAGCCCCCCAGTGGGAACCCTCACCCCATGGGGGTGTGGCCAGCCTGTGTGAGGGGCTGAGGGCTGTTTTCAGGCTGTCCACAGCCCCCATTGACCCAATGCCCAGCAAGGGCTGGCTGGAATTAGGTTTCTTCGGTTTATTTATCTTCTATAATTGAAACTTTGTTGCCTTGAGCAGAGGCCTAGGCAGGCAACGAAGCCTGTTTGCTCTAGTTCTGTGGCTGCGGGCCACATCTTGGCTGGATTAATTTGCATACAGCTAATCTGATTGGCTGGTGGGCGTGGCTTAGGTATAACAGAGGGTCAATTTGCATATTACTCTTTTACTAGATTAGATGGGTAGAAAATTTATAATTATGTTTCCTGGATTTATAATCAATGTACTTAAATTACTTTTAATTTCAGATTAAAGCACAGCAACATGTTTATTGAGCACAAAAAATTTCAACAGTACTCAAGTGTGAAACGCTTTCACTTAAAATTTCAAAACAATCCTCACTGCTATATACCAACAGATCTATCACCATCTCTGTCAACTTCATTCTCAGATATGCCAAAGTAACTCCATAATCAAAGGTGAGAGCTCATGAACACTAAAAATAAAACGATCCTTACTGCAAAGGTACAGCTAATTAAAATTACCTCCTTCTCTCCACAAAGAAACAGGTTTTGAAGACTCAAATTTCCGAACACCAATTCCAATGTGGACCTAAAGTCTATATTCTATTAGGTCAACTGAATTAATAGAACCATGAACTTTGTGGTGAAAGATAATCCCAAACTGTCAACAATGCTTTACAGCATGTTGTGAAAGATCTGTTAAAAATTCTTACACCTCGCCCTAACCGGTTTGGCTCAGTGGATAGAGCATCGGCCTGCGGGCTGAAGGGTCCCAGGTTCAATTCCAGTCAAGGGCATATACCTTGGTTGCGGGCACATCCCCAGTTGGGGGTGTGCAGGAGGCAGCTGATCGATGTTTCTCTCATAGATGTTTCTAACTCTCTATCCCTCTCCCTTCCTCTCTGTAAAAAAATCAATAAAACATATTTTAAAAAATTCTCACACCTTTAGATAACTTAAAACTCCAGGATATTCCCAAGCAATGTCTAGAACAAATCATCTAATCCCCATAAGAAAATAAAAGATAGCCCTGGCCCGTTTGGCTCAGGGGATAGAACATCAGCCTGTGGACGCAAGGGTCCCAGGTTTAATGCCAGTCAGGGGCATGTATCTTGGTTGCAGGCACATCCCCAGTGGGGAGTGTGCAAGAGGCAGCTGATCCATGTTTCTCTCTCACTGATGTTTTTGATTCTCTATCCCCCTCCCTTCCTCTCTGTGGAAAATCAATAAAATAATTACATACATATATGTATATACATATATACATACATACACATACATACATATATAAAAGATAAATACATATAGACATACATTTTCAAGGTCGATACTGGAATTCTTTGGGATCTATTTCAACCTAAGCCTATTGTCTGAAAAAAGATCAATGTCTTATAGTAGTGTTGACAAGTTTATACTACTTTCCACTTTATTAGTAGTTTAAAATACCATTTACCTCTTTGGGATACATTACAACTATGTTGTCCATCAAATCATTAAGTAACCAGACTAGTAGGAACACATTAATGAAGATAAGTAATAAATAGGCATGTATAGGGAAGCAAAAATATTCTCAATCTACCAAATGGAGGCATTAATCTCCAAAGTTATCTTTAGTTTTAAAATATGTGAGGAAAATGAAAATAGACAAAAGCTTATGTATTAATACATCTAAAGAAAGGAGAGGAACTGTAAGCCTTAGGAATACCAGCTGTCTGAAGCCTTCTTGTCTGATGATGTCCTCTAAGTCACCTTGTGAGAAGGAAGCAGAGACCATGCTGAGACAGCAGCCGTGAGACAATCAGAGGAAGTGGAGACCAGCAGAAGCCCCGCAGGACAGAGAAGGCTCTATGTGAAGTGAATGCAGTCCCAGGTACTAGCCACTGGAAGCACCCACGGCTCTACCTCGTTAGAGCATTTTCAAAGGAAGGACACCACAGCCCCAATGTCCTAGGAAGCCTTCACGTGCACCAAGGTTTTCAAATAACTGATGTTTATAAATCCCTCCTTTTTGTTTCAATTACACAGGAAGCACTGGCCTCAAACAATGCAATTTTGTTATAAAATGAAAATCACCATATAACACAGCAATCACCATTAAATGTTTGGCAGAAATTTTTACTTTTTAAAAAGATCTTTGTCTAGCATGACACCATCTGATGTTGTTTGAAGAGTTAATCTTAACATATCCATACACTCTTTCAACCTGGGATCAGATGTTCGCAATCCTGTAGATTTGAGTGCCTGTTTTTAAAAAAAATAAGAGTTTGTAAATACACAGTGCAAATAATGTACATGCTTATTCCAATTACAAGTTCTTATTCCTATACAAAAACACTTCTACCCAGGAGCTGAATATACAGTATATGGCATTTTAGTATCACTATTGCCCTTTCTGGATAAGTTTCTCATTCTTTTTCTTTCACTGATTACCTTGAAATGAGCATAATAAAAATTTGAAAACATGAGAAATAATGTCAGTCAGAATCTACATGTCAAATGACCTTTTAGACTACATTTCAATATTTCTGCATTATTCAGTACTCTTGATTTTTAAAGTTTTAGAAAAGTATAAAAACTTACTGTAATAAATTTATGAACAGGTATTTTCTCTTGTCCTTCTGCAATTGTGTAGAAGAGCAAATCTTCCAAGCTAGGTAACAGACCCTGTTTTATTTTACTAAAAGAGAAAAAAGAAGAAAAAATTAATCCTGTGAGCTACATTCATTATTAAATATTCACTTAACCAGGCTGAACTGATCTACTCATCAAGACAGCATTAAGTGCCCATTTATCAAGATTAAAGTAGTATTACTGAAACCACACTGAAAAACAATAATGATTCATTCTTAAAGGCAGATATTTTTTAATCCCAGGTTTTAAAATCTTGATGACCATTCCTACTTGTGCTAATGCCTAGCCATCTGTTATGGTGTACTCTCCTGCACAATCTAATACAACCACCCAATATTCATTACAGAGCTCAGCAAATGTTCAGGCAAATGTTGCTCTTTTTAAAAGTTGACTATATTTACATATCTATAATAAAAGCATAATATGCTAATTAGACTGGACAACCTTCCGAGGAAGCCCAGGCCTGGGTGCCATGCCAGAGGGAAGCCGGTGCTGGCAGCAGGGGGAGGGAAGGCCTACCCTTGCATGAATTCCATGCATCAGGCCTCTAGTTACTCAAACATTTAACCTGACTAAAATCTAAGGGAGACAGAAATTATGTATTGGACAGAAAAGGTTAGCACAAAAGTTCTTGAATCCTGGCTATATTTAAACGCAGTTACCTTTCTGTGATTCTGTTTCCTCATCTGAGAAAAGGAGATGTCACAGGGTTACTGTGAGGATCAGTTGACTCATACATTCGATACCTTTAGAACACTGCCTGTCAGAGAGTAAGTACTCAACTGATGGCAGTAGTTACAGTTACTACTTCTAAAGTGTCCTAGGCTTACATATCAGATCAAATGCCACAAATCAGAAAGACTGTGAGAATAAAAATTTTACCACTAAAATCTTAACTACTGCCCTGACAGGTTTGGCTCAGTGGATAGAGTGTCGGCCTGTGGACTGAAGGGTCCCAGGTTCGATTCCGGTCAAGGGCATGTACCTTGGTTGCGGGCACATCCCCAGTGGGGGGTGTGCAGGAGGCAGCTGAATTAATGTTTCTAACTACCTCTCTTCCTCTCTGTAAAAAAATCAATAAAATATATTTAAAAAAAAATCTTAACTACTTAGTAGAGTAAGATGCTATGATTAATCAAACTTTTAAACAAGAAAGGAATCTTTCCTAATCATTGAAAAGCTTTCAAGTAGGCCTTGGCCAGGTAGTTTAGTTGATTAGAACATAGTCCTAATACACTAGGGTTGAGGGTTTGATCCCCAGTGAGGAACTACATAAGAAGCAACCAATTAATGCATCAATAAGTGGAACAAGTTGATGTTTCTCTCTGTGTCCCCCTCCCTCTCTCTCAAATC
>PVJC01018928.1:0-30790 GCA_004026665.1 Murina feae | reverse complement strand
GCAAACCCACGGCTCTCAGCCGCCGCTGCTGTCGTGAAGTCGGCCTGGTCCACTTTGCCATCTCACCCTGCGCCTCGTGGACCGCTGACTCTGGGGGCACGCGCAGGGGAGACCCGGGAGGCCTGGCACTCCGGGAGGAGCCCTCATCTTGCCATTGGACGCTCAGCCCTGGACCCATCTGCTCTGCAGGAGTGCCTCAGCCTCTGACCCTCTGCTGGGAGAGAACAGGTACCACTTGCTGTGTCTGCGCCCCAGAGTTGCGGGGCGGACCAAGGTCGGTGTCAGGTTCCACACGTCTCACATGTCCTGGTCGTTTTGATGTGGGC
Source organism: Murina feae (assembly GCA_004026665.1). Classification (NCBI taxonomy): domain Eukaryota; kingdom Metazoa; phylum Chordata; class Mammalia; order Chiroptera; family Vespertilionidae; genus Murina; species Murina feae. The sequence goes on along the minus strand of PVJC01018928.1, from coordinate 30,464 downwards.
TCTGCCTCCTCATCCGCGCCCCATGGCAGGTCCGTGAGCACCATCAGCTCAGCCCCCAAGACCAGAGGCCCAGCCCACAGACCGCCAGCCCCGCACGCGCGACCCATGACGCTGCGGCCCGATGGCCTCTGGTCATTTCCCAGGAGTGGACCCCTGAGGAGCCTGAGAGTACGCGGTGCATCTGCCAAATCACCTTTCAGAAAGGCCAGCCCCACGAGCAATGCATGAGTCTGTCCTTCCCCCGCGTCCTCACCCGCTGGGACTCTATCTCTTTTAAAAGTATTTGCCCAGCCGGGCTGGCGTGACTCAGTGGATAGAGCGTCAGCCTGCGGACTGAAAGGTCCCAGGTTCGATTCCCATCAAGGGCATGGACCTTGGTTGCGGGCACATCCCCAGTAGGAGGTGTGCAGGAGGCAGCTGATCAATGTTTCTCTCTCATCGATGTTTCTAACTTTCTATCCCTCTCCCTTCCTCTCTGTAAAAAAATCAATAAAATATATTTTTTTGGTTGCGGGCACATCCCCAGTAGGAGGTGTGCAGGAGGCAGCTGATCAATGTTTCTCTCTCATCGATGTTTCTAACTTTCTATCCCTCTCCCTTCCTCTCTGTAAAAAAATCAATAAAATATATTTTTTTAAAAAGTATTTGCCCAGCCGGGCTGGTGTGGCTCCGTGGTTGAGCATTGACCTATGAACCAGGAGCGCACATGCCCGGGTTGCAGGCTCCATCCCCAGCTGGGGGCGTGCAGGAGGCAGCCGGCCCATGATGCTCCCTCACCATCGATGTTTCTCTCTCTCCTCCCTCACTCTGACATCAATAAAGACATATCTTTTCAAAGGGCCTTTGGCCCCATGGCATGTGGAAGGCGGCACACCTCGCCTGTCGATCGCACTTCCCTGGGGAGGTGTCCCTTCTCATCCTTCCTAAAACCCGTTTCAAGGATCACTCCTGTGTCCCGTGTCCCCCTCGGAGGGGCGGCTGCCCGGGATGACCGCGCCCTGCTTTGGTCATCCCCTCGTTCCTCGGCAGTTATCAGCCGATGCTGCCCCTATCGTGCTCCTCGGTAACTCCACGCTGAGCCCCGGGGCTGGAGGGCTGCTAACGACCTCGGAACAGCCGGTGCCGCTCTGCCCCACTGAGTCCCAGCAATGGCCGCAGCGGGGACCGGCCCATCAGTCCGAGGTGGGCCGCGTGTGGATGGAGTGCCGCGCTGGGCCTGTCCGGCGATCATGCCGCCCCCCCCTCCCCAGCAGGTGCGGCTGACGCAACCGAAGCTCATTGAAGGCACGAGCTAGAGGGAGGCGGAACTGCCCGCCGTGGCAGCCGCAGGCTCCTGCGAGCAATGGGACCGTGGGGGGTCCCGACTGAGGTCCGTGAGTGTGCAGTGCTCGCCGGAGGGGTCCGGGAGACGCGCATCAGAAAGTACACATGGCCCAAGGGCTGGGCCTTCGTGGCTGATGGACCCACAGTGCTCACCCCTCCATCTGCCGGGCCCTGAGCGCCCCCCAGCTCGCTGCTGCGAGGCGTGTGCTATGCACACGAGCGGGAGGCTTCCTCTTTGGACCCCGCTTTCAATTCCCTCAGAGACAGCCCCGAAATGGGGTCGCTGCTTCCATGATCATTGCATTTCTCATTGTTTATGAGCCACCGCACGGTTCTCACAGGGGCTGCAGCGCAGCCCATCCCCGCCAGCAGCGCGGGCACAGGGCTCGACTCCTCCCCGTCCTCGCCCACACTTGTTGTTTCCTGTTTGGCTTCGGTTTTGCCTCAGGAGTGGCCATCCTACCGAGTGGAGGGGCCTCAGGCTCAGAGCAGCTCTCCATGTGCTTGTGCCCACTGGTCGATCTTCTTGGAAAAACGTCTCCTCAAGTCCTTGACCCATTTTTGAACTGTTTTGTTGTTCTTGTTGTTAAGGTTTACACAACTTTCTGAAATGTGAAAACAAAACAAAAGAAGAGGCGTGTTTTGTGACGCGTGAAAATCACCCGCCATCTACTGGTCGTGTCCACACCCGGCAATCCGCTGGCGCCCAGGCTCCCGCTGGCTGACAGTTGGCCTGGGCCCCTCCCTGCAGCAGCAGAGGCCACGTGCTCTGCAAATCCCAGGCATTTCACTTTGATTCCATTTTTACAGGAAACCCTGTTCCTCCTGGGCAGGATGGAAGGTGTTAATTTAAGCCTTTGCGGACCTAAAGGAGGGATGAGTTTGCCTCCTACAGACAGAGGGGGGCAGCAGAGAGCTGAGTGCTGGAGCTGGTTCTGCGCGGGTCCAGCTGCCAGAATCGCAGAAGGATTCTGGGCTCTGCGGCCCCATCGCCTTGGGGATGAAAAGGGGGCCGCATACTAACCCTAACGCACTCAGGGGAGGCCCCCGTGGCAGGCTTCACAGACCCAAATGTTATAGTAATTGTTAAGTTTAGCATAAGTGAAACTACTGTTACAGTAATTGTTAAGTTAGCATAAGTAAAACTCCGTTTTGAATTGTGTGTAACCCTTAGACTCTATATTAGAATCTGTGTGTACCTGATAAGATCCTTACCTAAAGATGTAACTTGTTTACCTGAGAACTGTCCTAACCTGATCTGTAAGGCCAGACCCTGCGCCTGAGAGCCGGTGATAGACCACCATCACACCCACCTTTAGATATAACAGAAAGAGTTTAAGTGCAGAAGTTAGACGCCTGTCTGCCCTCCACAGACTCATCTCCAACTGCCAACCTACTCTCTCTGCCTCCGTTCCTCCAGGAGCTCCACGAAGCCAGCTTCCGCGGCCGCTTACTCTCTGAACGTCTTGTGTGTGGTGTGTCTCAGTGAGCATCTCTGGGTGGACTTCCCAGGGACCGAAACCCACCAGGACTTGGTAAATAAACCGTGTGTGATTCGCTTGCAACTAACCGTTTGTCTGTCTACGTTATTTACTTGGAGGCTCGGCTAAGAATAGTAATGATCTGTGCTCAGTAACAATTATTATAAGCACTGTCACTGGCTCAGAACTGGTAATATACCTTAAGTGACAGAGCGCAGTCACCTGAGATACGTCCCTAGAAATGTGGGGCACCAAAGCTGAAAGGAACCACGCAGGGGTGTCTCAATGTACAAACTCCTGGTGAAGAAAGTGGGTCATGGCGGGAGTTATGTCCGAGGCCTGTAGCTTCCTTTTGTTAAAAAAACAACAACCATTGATTGTTGAGAATAGTACAGACTCCCCCTCTGCTCCCCCACGGCCCCCTCCTCTGGGTTCCGCCTGCCCCCGGCCTTCACCACCCTATTGACAGCCTGTGTGGAGGGCTGTGCCTCTGTGCACACCAATTCTTTGGTTAATCTCCCCCTCCCACCCCCTCGGCAAAGGCCCATCTTTACCTCAGTGAGCCTGTCCATTGTCTTTGTGCGTCTGGGACTGCGAACCTCTGAGATGTCAGAGGGATCTTCTTCCCCAGACCCCTCAGGGCACACCCTCCCTCCAGAGCAGAGCCCGCAGAACCCGCTGTTATCTCGTCCCCCCCCAGGCCTTCTGCGCTGGAGACCCTACTTGTTAACTTCCTGCGCCCACAGATGTAGAAGAGTGTGTCTCCCCGTTTTGCCTCTTACCCCGTCCCAGAGACGTCCCCGCTGTGCTCTCCTGGCTCCCCTCACCTACCACGAATGGGCTTCTCCTGCCCGCCCTGCACCGCCTCCTGTCATTCTAATGTATAAGATCAGCAAAACTGCCCTTCTCTGCGGCGCTTCCTCCCTCCATTGAAATCTTGCTCCGTGGCATCTGTCATCAGTTTGGCTCAAATAAACCCATGGAAACTCTCTGCAGGTTTGGGCGTTGCTTATGTCGACAGTTTGGAAGGGTGTGAGGCTGACCTTGGAGGGGTGGAGTCCCCGGGGGGTCCTGGCTCCCCTCCAGCCTTCCTGTCTCTCCTCCCTGCGAACCAGCCTGTCTTCCCGACATGCGAACTTTGGCCCTACCCCCTTCCTGCGAGGCCCCTCCTTGGACCCTCTCTGCTCTCCGTGCAGGTCAAGCCCAGGCTCCTCCAGGCTCACTCCCAGGTCCCGCCTCTGCCCCGTGGAGTTTGCTGGCCTGGCCCCTGCTCACGCCCTTTCGCCCCGATAACTGCCCCTGGGCTTCAGGCTCGGCTCCGGTTCCACCTCAGGAAGCCCTCCAGGACCCCCTGCTCCCACACCAGACACAGCGAGGAGCCTCTCTTCCGGCTCCTTTAATTTTCAGCGCTCACCCCCCTCCTAGTACCGCACACACGGTCACAGGCGAGGGCAGGGTGAGGACCCAACACCTAGGAGAGGTCCTGTCACCGAGCAGGCACTCAACAGACGTTTGGCCTGAATGAGCGAATGAACAAATGAGCATAAAATCCCATTAAGGAAAGCCGCCTCCGCACCACGTCCTTGGTCTACCAGGTGAGGCTGGGCCTGGGCCATGCCGGGGTGCTGGGCCGTTTGGTCTGCATCCATGTCTGGCCCCTGCAGATGTGGGAGCTGAGCCACTTGAGCATGAAGTTGATGGCCAGCCGAGGCCTTCCCTGCCCCCCTTTGTCCTCACGGTCAGTTACTGGCACTCGGAACCTGGGATGGCCCAGATCCCAGGGGCACCCCAGGGGGGCTTCATGGCCTCCTGGAGCTGAGCAAGGTATTACTGCTCTGTGATGGTCTGTGAACGCCCCCCCAGCCCAGCAGGAAGCAGGGCAGGATAAGCCATGGGTCCTCCTCTCATCTGTCCCCCTTCCTGGACTGGAGTCCAGCAGCGCAGGGTGGATTGGAGGCAGGGAGAGCACTGTAGGTGGCATCAGGGGACTGAGTCCGAGGCCCAGCCCTGCTGGGCGGTATGGCCATGTGCTGTTGGGGGGTCACATGCACCCTCTGAGCCGTGGCTGCCACCTCCTGGGGTTGCCAGGATACCCAGGCAGATGGATCTGTAGGGTCTGTCAGTGGCCATGGCTCTTGCAGCTATGCAGGTGGCTCCTGGGCAGGCCACACACGACCCAGAGGCCATGTGATCAGAGCACCTTTCTCAGCCGTCCAAGCCGAGGGGCGGAAGAGAGCTGGGAAAATCCTAGCCGGGTGTCCGATGCTCCTCTGGCTCTAGGTCTTCCCAGTGCTGCCCTCACAGCTCAGCGCAGACGCCTCTGACTTCCTGCGGAATTAGCTGGAAGAATGACTCGCTAAACAGATGGCTCTGGTCAGAGGCGATTATAAACATCATTCACAAAGAAGGTCAGTTAGGACGCCCCCCACAGACCCAGGCCTCGGTGCCCTGCCATCCCCCAGGGACCCAGGCCTCGGTGCCCTGCCGTCCCCCAGGGACCCAGGCCTCGGTGCCCTGCCGTCCCCCAGGGACCCAGGCCTCGATGCCCTGCCCATCCCCCAGGGACCCAGGCCTCGGTGCCCTGCCGTCCCCCAGGGACCCAGGCCTCGGTGCCCTGCCCACCAGCCAAGCTGGACATCGCTCTTTAGGAAGAGGCGCATGGCTCGCAGGACGAACACTTGGAGAAGCCGCCTCTCCTCCGTCAGGGAGGCACAACCCAGGTTTGGTAGAAATCTTTTAAAATGTCAAGCTTAGTTCTTAAGCCACTTTTCCTTAGAACCAAATAAAATCAAGTTACTAATTGATGGACTGATTCATTCATCCATTTATTCATTCAACAAATAGATGTCATCTGCTCATTTCTTCCAAGTCTGGGCTGAAATCTCACCTTCCCCGTGAGGTTTCCCCACCAGCCTGTTTAATGCTGCAAACCTGCCCCCCAACACTTCTGATCCCTTGTTCCCTGCCCTCGTTTTTATGCCACTGATCTTACCACCTTCTCACAGGAAAATAATGCGCTTATTGAAGACACGATATGTTTTCTGTTTCTCTTCCAGGGGTCTTGATGTGCAGCTGTATTTAAATGCTAGGACAATGCCTGGCCCGTGGCAGGTGATCCAGGAGTCATGTTTAATGGCTCAACGACAAGCTATGGATCTGAGCATTCGTGTCAGAGAGACGATGGTGCCACAGGCCAGCGACAGGAAGAGGAGGGGAAGGCATGTTTACTGAGTGCTCTCTGGGGCTGAGCCCTTACATAAGATGGTCATTTAATCTCACAATGACCTACAGGCTAAGTGATGCTTCTATTTTCACACAAGGAAATGGCTGGCTGGAGGTCACCCAGCCCGTGAGTGAGAGGTGGACCCAGACTGCAAGCCCAGGGCTGTCTAAAGCTGCTTGCACTACAGCCCAGGCAAAGGAAAGGAAATGCCCAGAGCTTCAGGGAGGACGTCCTGGAGGAGGTGGCAGCCACACCCCCTTGAAGATGGGCAGGCAGAGATGGGGCGCAGGAGCTGGTATTCGCCATGGAGAAGAGGGTGAGCTGCCAGCCAGAGAGGGGGATGCCCAGGGCAGGGGCAGCGGCCAGGGCCCAGCCTCCTGAGAAGGACAGTCATGGTCAAGAAGGCTGGAAAGGCAGATGGGGTCAGGCGCCAGGTGAGACTCTGGCTCGAAGCCACCATTTTCATTTCCAATTTGCAAAGTTTTCGTATAAGGTATGGAAAGACACGCCATGCTCTCAGAATCCTTAAAATAGTCAGAAATCAGCATTTCTCTGCTTTCCATCCCGTCAAATGAGGCAGAGCGAAGATGCACTGAAATAGAATATAGTTAACTGAAATAGTTATCTTTCCAGTCTTATGGGCCAGGAGGTTATAAAAAGCCAGCTCGTTCAGCTAAAAGTTCAGCTGTTGCCAAAACATTAAAGAAAGACCACTGAACCCTCGCTGGTGTGGCTCAGTGGATAGAGCGTCAGCCTGTGGACTGAAGGTTCCCGGGTTCAATTCCGGTCAAGGGCACATGCCCGGGTTGTGGGCTCGATCCCCAGTGTGGGACATGCAGGAGGAAGCCGATCCATGGTTCTCTCCCATCACTGATGTTTCTATCCCTCACTCCCTCTCCCCTCCTCTATGAAGTCAATAAAAATAAAAATATTTTTTAAAAGACTATTGTAAGGTGTGCCCACTTGGAGCTAGACATTTCGCATCTGTTATGCGTGATTCAAGTGCTTGAGGCAGGTGAGGCTCAACGAGACGAGGGTCCTGTCCCAAAGCCACAGGGTGAGTGTGGGCAGAGACGGCAGTGCCCTCCGTGGGGAATCTCGCATTTCCCGCGCAGCGCCTCGTGCTGGTCAGAGGCCGTGAAAGGGGTCCTGGGCGCTCAGCCTCATCCATCCGGCCGGACACCTTCCACGGAGCCAAGCAGACCAGGGCAGCCGGGAGCCTGTGCTGTCAGCACTCGCGCTTGATGGTGACAGTGTGTGAGAGGTCGTGCCCAGGGCAGTGTCACTTACAAGACGAGACACGTGCACCCAGCTTGCCCTGCCAAAGCCGGGCAGCCTTCCCAGTACTCATGCCTCCACCTCAGAGCGGGGCGCTGGCTTGGCTCTAGGAATCCGATGATGAACGAGACACACAGTGGGTACGCTCGGAGCTCCCACATGGTCATCGCGGTGCAGTTCCATCCGGGCAGGGGGCAGCCCCAAAAGACACTCCGAGGGGAGAAATGGAAAATGAAGACCATCAGCAGCTTGGAAAGGGTCCCCAGTAGCCCTGATGCGGAGCCACTCCTCCAAGCGGCCAATCGGGTTAGCAGGCAGGTTTGCGTTTCATCCCCAATTCCGTTCTGAGAGCAGCCTCTGTTCCTGGGCCAGGATCTTTGCAGGCGACCGCAGGGACTCGCCGAGGCAAACCACGTCTCCTCACCGTGCGGACACGTGGCTTGGGACCATCCAACGCTAAGAGGCTCCCCGCACAGACCTTGCCTCTACAGTGCTGCACGTTGATGTCAATAAACAACATCTCTCTTCCCCAGCGAGAGTCCAGAAGATGGAGAACAAAATATCACCTCTCAGAAGTAGTATATTCGCTAGTTTTGTTGGTTTTCTGCTGTGTAACAAATAACCCCCAAAGCTCAGTTGCTTGTGACAACAATCCTTTGTAACTAACTGGGCACCTGGCTCGCCCCTGGAGCCTGCTTACTGGGCAGGGTGATAGGGAGGCCTCACCTCTGAGGTCCGGCCTGTCCCGTCTATAAAGTGTGTGTATGGCTCCTGCCGTTTATGTTGGTCTCTTTGTAAAACACTTTATTAATAGGTTAATATTTTGCTCCTGCATTTCTTTAAAGTTGTATTTATTATAAAAAGTCCTCATTCGTAAGACACAAAAGGTGGAGGGAAGGCTGGTTTTGAACCCTCATCTCTTGGTAAACCCCTTGAGGGCCTGGCGGCGGCTCTGGCAGCCCAGCCGTGTAGATCTTTCGCATCTTTCCTCCACAGCTACTGATTTTTCACATTCTCATCCCATCTTCTCTTTCCTTTCCAACTGCAAGTGCCACCTAGAAATCCGTGTTCTTCTCTTAGGGCCACTGGGGGCTTAAAATAACAGAAACCGGATGCTCCCCAGCTCAGGAGCCAGAAGTCCGAAATCAGGTGTCAGCAGGGCCGCCCCGCCCCTCTGCGGGCTCCCAGGAGGGACTCCTGCCGGCCTTTCCCAGCTCCTGCCAATCCCCGATGTCCCTTGGCTTGGAGCCGCCACCACCCCAATGTGAGCAGTACCTACTCACAGAGTTGTTTGGGATGACATGGGAGGTAATAAATAGAAGAGCTGTGCCCAGGGTTGGCTGGACACAGGATAAAATTCTTAGCAGTATTAGCAGTTTTCCCCCCCTTTTCTGATTTTTAGACAGAGAGGAAAGGAGAAGGATAAATAGAAACATCGATGAGAGAGAAACACCATTGACCAGCTGCCTCCTGCATGCCCCCTGCTGGGGATTGAGCCCTGACTGGGAATTGAACTGGTGACCTCTTGCTTCCCAGGTTGGTGCTCAGCGGCTGAGCCACCCCCAGCGGCAGTCGTAGTTATTGGAATCTCTGTTGCCTGTGGTCGTGGCCCCTCGGACACAGCCTCTGAGGAGGCTCTGGCTGCATGTTAAATGCTAGAGCTAAAGCAACAAGACCAGCGCCAGGCCCCTGGACGGCTTTTGTTTCACAAGGGCAGACGTGTGGAGTCCATGAACGTTCATTTAATTACCAGCGTAATTAGGATGTTCATCTGGGTGACTCTTTTCTCTCGCTGTGCGAATCCACACAAACAGTGAACTTTTCTAAGAAAAACTCAGAAACAAGACGAAACCTCCCACCAGTCAGGAGCTGCGCCCCACCCCCACCCCTCCCTCCTGTCCCCAGCTCCCCCGGGAGGCGGGGCCCTGTATGGGTCTTGTCCCCAAGTGCCCGTCACCATTTGTCAAAAAGGCTTCCGTGTCCTTGCACTTGGTTTTCATGGTTATGCCCTTTCAGTGTAGACAATGACTTTGTTTCCCTAAAGGACCCCCCTCAGACAGCGAGCCCTAGTCCCCTGAAAACCCAGGACAGGGTTGAGGCGCTGCTGGACTCTGTGCCTGGGGAGAACATGCTGGGCCCCAAGGTGACCTTGTTTTCCCCTCCACCTGGAGCGGGGGGCTCATCACTGCCTCCCCACGTCCCCTGCAGAGAACAGACCAACCTGGATCACGTCCCAGCGGGACGTCAGCAGCATCTCACTTTCCAGGTGGTTCCAGATGCATCGCGGGCCTTCCTGTGCTATTTTTATTATTGCCCAACATTTCTCTTCCCTCTGTGGTTTGCGGGGATGGGTATGCTTCCCAGTGACGCACGGGCAGAGTTCGGGAGCATGTTTGCGTAGCTCACCCACCCCCCTGCCTGCCCTACCCTTGAACTCTCCTCCCAAGGCCAAGACTCACCTATTCCTAAAGGCACCATTACACCAGCCTCCCTCCCCCTCAGGAAGTGAGAGCCCCCTCTGAGCTTCCGGGTTTGTCTGCACCTTTGGGAGGGCAGGGAGCTGTCCCTCTGGCGGTGCTGAAAGTTCTCCAAGGTCAGGAGGTCAGGCGGTCCTCTTGCAAGAGAGCATGGCAAGTAGAAAAAGCAGATGGTGCAGAAAAAGGGGGCGTCCTTGGGGCTTGTGCTCTGGCCAGGTGAGTGAGGATGAGAAAAATGGATGGCGTTTCCTCCCAGTCTCATAATCCCACTGTCAAAAGTTGTGGGAGAAACAGCCAGGAGGTATTGCACGGAGGCAGAAGGAGGGGTACACAGGGTTGACTGGTCCCTCCGTTTCTCCCAGTTGGACAGGCTGTCATGGAAATGTCTGTGGGTGGAAAACAGAAGGAAAGGAGAGGAAGGCAGGGGATGGGGAGGCAGGGACAGGCCAGGTGAGAGAAAGGGGAGACGGGAGGTTGGAAGCAGAAAAGGAGGCGGTGGAGCATAGGGCCATGGGACACCAAGGCAGTGTCTATGGCTGGACCACAGGGTCTGGGCCTTCCTTGGCTGAGGCTCAGCCAGGCTCTGACCTGCAGGGCTCAGAGGAGGCTGTGGGTGTAGTGGCAGAGCTTTTCTTCCCAAACTGACACTCTGTCCACTCCCCACACCCATCCCCGCCTCTGGCACCCCCACTCTATTTTCCATCTGTGGATTTGACTGCTCTAGGCCCCTCAGTAAGTGGAACCACACAGCGTTTGTCTCTGTGTGACTGACGGGTATTTCACGAGCTGGTCCATGGTGTAGCATGTGACGAAGGTCCTTCCTATACAGCAGGAATACTATTCCATTGTACATCTCTGCCACATGTTTATCCACTCATTCATTCATTTTTTAAAAGATGTTGTATTAACTTTCAGAGGCAGAGGAAGGGAGAGGGAGAGAGAAGCATTGCTCAGCTGCCTCCTGCACACCCCTCCTGGGGGTGGAGCCTGCAGCCCTGACATGTGCCCGACCGGGACTTGAGCCTGCAGCCCTTCAGTGCACAGGGCAGTGCCTCGCCAACAGGGCCACGCCAGCCTGGGCCACTCACTCGTGCTTAAGTTCTTACATAACCTTTATATTTTGGAATAATTCAGATTTACAGAAAGTTGCAAAGATAGGGGAGAGTCCCGCATGCGCCTTCCCCAGCCCCCGCCCCTGCTGACATCTTACACCAATTAACACAGCAGGACCCTCAGAGCTGAGGCTGAGGTCAGCACCTGACTTCAGAGGGGGCGGAGGAGGAGCACACGGCCCGGCCCGGCAGGTCTTGCCTGTGGGACTCTTCTCTCCGGGTCTGGGTCTACTCAGGTTTGGACAGCAGCCCCCCTTCTTCCTTCCCAGTCCCACTTCCAAGATGAAGCATCCCATCCCTCCAGCTGGTTCCCATGGAGACGCACTCAGGGCATCTTCCTCCTTAGCACTCCACTTTGAAAGCTGCCTGAGCCTGCCTGGAGGAACAGTCTCTTCAGGAGCGAATGTCCCTGCTGTCCTTCTCTTCGGGGGCTGTGAGCCTGACTTGGGAATAAAGGCGCCTGGCTTGGTCTCTCAGGGTGGCTGTCTGGGCCTTCCCCCTCTCCGAGCCTCAGTTTCCCCGCCGGTAAAACGGGAGGTCTGCTGCAGAGCAGCGAATCCCAGCCCCTCCCGCACCAGGACGCTCTGAGGGGCCACACTTATGAAGGATGCTGTCTACCTGCCCGGGCTTGTTTCATAGCTTGGGAGTCGCGGGTTTTATTGAAGACATCCATGACTTCCCGCCAGAGCTGCCCGCCAGAGTCCGAGAGAACCGGGTGGGTGTCCTTTCATGCGGACGCTAGTGTGGTTGGTCCTGGCAAGAGGCAGTGGTCCCATTCGGATGTGAAGACATAGCACATCATTCCGGGCGCTCCCTCACTGCCCCGGGGACCCAGCGTCCGCGCCACCGCCATGTGGCCCTACCACCAGCTGGAGGATGGCAGGTGTGGAGACCGCAGACGTGGAGTCAGAGACTTGAGGGTGTGTGTGTGATGCCCAGCCTGCTGCTCACTCTGGGTGGTCGTGGGCAGTGTGACAAAAGCCCCCTTCAGAGGTGTGGGCTGCGGGGGAGAGGCTGGTGCTGGGACCCAGCGGCCTTCGGCTTCTTTAGGGCTCACGGGGTGAGTAGGGGGGGGGGGACCCCTGGCTCCTGAGGAAGCAGCAGCTGTACCATGAGGACTCCCAGCAGCCTCTGGAGGAGCCGCGGAGGGACTGAGGCGAACCAGGTGCTGCGAGCATCAGCCTTATTATTAGAAAAAGCCGGTCCAGCGTGGCTGCCTGGCTCGGGAGGAGGATGCGGCCTGTGTGGCAGGTGGCATGGCCCTTGCCTCCCACGGTGGGGTACGTGGGACCCTGGGAGCAGCAGGGTCAGTTGCTGCAAAATGTTAATCTCCTAATGGCGCCGGGATGGTGGGAGCCCGTGTGAGCCTGTGGGTTTGAATTTAAATAGAAAGGAGAGAAGCCAGAGGATTCTAGGGCGTTTGAAAGGCGAGCGCAGTGCCAAGCACACTCCCCAAGCTCACCAATTAGAGACGACGGGAGGGAGGCCGGAAGCGAGGCCGCGGTGCTGAGCCTGGAACAGACATTAATCATCCAGAACGAGGGGGCCCCGGGGAGGGAGCTGGGTGTGAGGAGGGCGTTGCTCAGCCCAGCTCAGGTGCCACCAGACCCCGTCTGGGTCCCTTCCTACCCGAACCTTAGGATGGGCTCCTGGAAGTGAAATTACAGAATCAAAACACACAAACAGCCCAGCTGGCGTGGCTCAGTGGTTGAGCAGTGGTTGAACTTATGAACCAGGAGGTCACGGTTCGATTCCCGGTCAGGGCACAGGCCCGGGTCGCAGGCTGGATCCCCCCGTGTGGGGCGTGCAGGAGGCAGCCGATCCACGATTCTCTGTTGTCATTGATGTTTCTCTCTCTCCCTCCTCTCTGAAATCAATAGAAATGTATATTAAAAGCACACACACAAGAACACACACACACCTTAAGCTGCTAATGCACAGTTTGAGCTGCACTCCGGCGGACGCCCCCCTTGCCCCCTGCCTTCACCAGCAGAGGTAAGAACATCTGGTTGCTTTGTAGACACACGAGCCATCTGGGAGATCACCACAGATTGGTCCGAGGAGACCCAGAGAGTCCTACCTTCCGCCAACACCTGGAAACAGTCCAGATGCAGACAAGGGTGGTGAGACGCGCCTTTTCGTTAAAACAGGCGAAGGGCCTCCGTGTTCACCGCTGAGGGGGGAGAGGGACGCGCCCAGTGTGCCCGCTGCAGTGGAGTCTGGGGGACGCATCACAGTGGCCTTTGGGGAAAAGCCACAGAGAGGCAGTGAGGGGCCTGCAGGACGCAGGGAATCCATTTCCGTGGGGACTGTGCACTCCACGCAGCACCCAGGTTACAACCCCCCTTTAACACCAACCTGGGGCCTGGGTTCCACAAAGTTCGCTATGAAAATCACGTGATGTTGTACTGAGCTGACCCGGGCAGGACTTGTGGGCGACAGGTCCCGGGATCCAGAGCTGAGCACCCACAGGCCGGAGAGGGGATACCCACGGGCATCTGAACCAGGGACACACGTTGGCGTCGGAAGAGAAGGATTACGCAGGTGCACTAGGACAGGTGGGTCCCGATGAAGTCAGGGGATATTGTGCAATCCCCTCAGGGAGGCATTTAGTGGGTGGCCCCCAGAGGCCCGGGGTTCGACCTCGGCTAGTTCTGGCGGCCCACCGTGTGAGGCGCTGTCTCTGTGCCCAGGTCCCTGATGGTCTCTGTCTCTCTCCTCAGTCTCTTCTGGGCCAGCTGTTTCTTTCTTTCTTGTTTTATCCTCCCCTGAGGGTGTTCTAGAGAGTGGAAGACGGAGGGAAAGACAGAGGAACATCCATGAGAAAGAGGTGGGCTGCCTCTCGCATGCACCTTAACCAGAGCCCAGGCCAGGGAGGAGCCTGCAGCAGAGGTGCGTGCCCTTGACCGGAATCGAACCCGGGACCCTTTGGTCTGCAGGCTGACGCACTGTGCACGGAGCCAAACCAGTCAGGGCATAGCTGCTTATCTTTCAAGAGCAGGCGTTCTGCGTGTACGTGGGGTGTCACCTAGCCAGCCACGCTGGAGGGTGTTGGATAACAAGCTGAACTTCTTGTGGGGGTGGGGGTGGGGGCAGACATCAGGGGCAGCAACGCCCCCCCTGGCACAGGTTCTCAGGGACAAGTCTTTCCCCTTCCGTCCTGGGCCGGGCTTATCAGCTGGCAGCAGGGGATGGAGCAGGGGCCTCACAGTTCAGGGCGTGGACTCTCACTGATGACCCCACTCTCCCCGGTCAGCTGGGAGCCCCCCTCGCCTCCCTGCACCGGTGGTATCAGGTGTGGACAGGTGCCATTTCTCCAGGCCATCGCCCGTCTCCTGAGAGATCTGGGAGGACAGGCGTGGCCGCTGGGGCAGGCGGGGGAGGCATCTGAGGGTCTTACTGGTAACTTACTCTTACATCCAAGTCCATGCCTTCCTCTCTGTCTTGTTTTGCTGTCCTCGCTGGAGGACATTTCCCCCAATGATTTTTAGAGAGAGTGGAAGGGAGGAAGAGAGACAGATAGAGAGAAACATGGATGTGAGAGAGACCCATCGATTGGTTGCCTCCCACCTGTGCCCCCACCTGGGCTGGGGATGGGACCTGCAACCCAGGTACATGCCCTTGACCAGAATTGAACCTGCGATCCTTTGATCGGGGGCCGACGCTCTAACCACTGAGCCAGACAGGCCAGGGCCACTCCCATGCTTTTAGCACTGGCCTTCTTGGTCCTGGTGCCTCCACACCCGGGGTCTCCGGGAGCCTCTGCTCATGGGGCCCACTCGCATCCCCCGACTCTCCTCCCCCCACTCCCTCACGGCCTCCCCCTTGTGACGTACCGCCCCACTCTAAGGCTGCTCTCCGAGGTGCTGGAGCCTGCTCTGTCCTTGCCTGAGCTTCTGCTGGTCTGTCCCTGAGGGCTCCTTGTGGCTGTCATTTCCCTGGGATCCTCTGGGCAGTCATCCTACCCGTTTCCCAGCACCTGCCCTGCTCCTAGGACGGGGGGTGGGGGGACAGGCAGAGCTGAAAGCCACTGGGCCGGGAGTGGGAGTGCTGGCGAGGGGGCAAGGGGATGCTCAGGCTCTGGGAGTGGGTGAGGAAAGTGGGGGGGCAGGGGTGCAGTCTGTTTACTCTGGTGCTGGTTGGAGGAGGGAGGGGAGCAGTGGGCTGAGAAGACATGGCTCAGGTTTGGACACGGAGCAGGAGGAAGCCAGCATCGGGGCTGTGCCCTGGCTGCACAGGGCTGAGGGGGCCCAGGGGCAGGCTGGGCCGTGAGGGAGGTGCACTCCACGGGCTCCTGGGGACTTTGGAGCGAAAGGCAGGGCCCAGGAACGATGCTGGGCGCAGGCACCCGCAGGCACACACCCCCACCCAGCGCTGCAGGGGCTGGAGATGGCTGTGGTAGCATTTCCTGGCTTCTCGGAAGAGCCCCGAGGCTGCTCACACGTGCACGCACACGCTCGTATGCACACACATATTTGCACACATCCACACACACGTGTGTGCACACACCCTGCAGTGTGCCCTCCCCTGCAGAGCTGCCCGCGCTTCCTGCCGCGGTAACAGGAGCACCTCCGTTAGACAATGTAATCGGACGCGACGCTACCGGTAAAAATAGACGCGCCTCCCTCCGCATCTGCACCTGCTGGCAGGCACGGCCCTCCTCAGCTCCCCGCGCTACTAATTTAGTGCCCAGTGACAGCTCCCTGGCTCGGGGCTTCCTGCCACAGCTCTGCCAGATTGCAAGGCCCTTCTCAGCTGGATTCCCAGCACCCCAAAGTCGGGAGGGCCCCCTCCCAGCACCCCGGCCTTGCCTCTCCCTGGGTCTCCTGAGAGGCTGTGCCCCTTGCTCATCAGGGGGGACTGTGCCCCTGGTTAAGTATAGTCCTGGCACCAACTCAGCCTGTGGTCCAGGCTTCTCTGGGCACCGGAGGGGGCACAGGGTGGCACATAGCAAGAGCCAGTGTTTTCAGGCGCTGCCCTCTTCCCTGGGTTCGGGGCTCCCTCCCACCTGAACTGCACAGAGAGAAGGAGCTGCTTGTCCAGCTGGCCTGGCTCAGTGGCTGAGCTTCACCCTATGGACCAGGAGGTCAGGGTTCGATTCCCAGTCAGGGCACAGGCCAGGTTGTGGGCTCGATCCCCAGTGTGGGGGGTGTAGGAGGCAGCTGATCCATGATTCTCTCTCATCATGGATGTTTCTCTCCCTCTCCTGCTCCCTTCCTCTCTGACATCAATAAAAATATATTTTAGAAAAGAGAGGAGCCTCTTTTTCAGAGGAAAAAGTCACCTTGCAGCCTGGGGCCCTGGTGGGAGGAGCCCCAGCCCATGTGGGGCCTCGAGAGACAGATGCTTCACATGCCCAGGCTCAGCCCGCGGGCAACACAGGGTTAGAGAGCGGGCGGGGCAGGAGCTGGCCTGGCTGAGGCCTGTGCTCGCGGGGGCCCTGGGTGTGGGACCCCAGGGGTCCCGGCCCCGCGAGGAGAAGAAGTGGCGCCGTGTGCTTCCTCCTTCCCTGGAGGCCGAGCGTGAGAAAGGCCTGTTAGGAATACAGTCAGCGGGGGTCCCTTTTCAAGGCCAGGCATGTAACTCCGAGTGGATAATGGCTGGTCGGCTGCTGTCATAGGGGCCTGGAGAGTCGGGGCAAGGATGCTGGGGAGGGGCCGAGTGACAAAGGCACTGACACTGGGACGGGGAAAGGAAGGTGCCCTGTAAGAAAATAATGAAACTTAGGGGGGCCCCCGGGGAAGACTTACACCCCAGAGCACTCAGCCAATGAGGAGCCAGGGACGGACCTGTGCTGCAGCCCAGGGAGTGAAATGCTGGTTGTCACCATGTTGGGGTGCCTGCCCACCCGACAGACCCCATCTCGCGAGTGCGACATCCAACCCCTCGCTCCTGTGTGCTTTGTGTCTCCATGTCCACGCTTACACATTTTGGACCAGTGAGTGCGTGTCTCACGGACCCTCACTAGACTTAGGGGAGCAGAGAGGGGAGGAGCTCAGCCCCTCTACAGAGGGGGAAACTGAGGCCCAGGGAGGGGATCAGTGTGTCCGCGGTCACACGCCAGGTGCTCTCGCTGCTGCCACGTTCACACTCTGTGTCCACGCACTTTCTGGCTGCACCTCTGAGCCCAGAAACGGGACGTCCTGGGGGTAGCGGGGTGGCGGCGTGCAGTGCGGGAGGGACAGTGGCAGCGGCACATTCTGTGCTTTGTGGTTCGTTTCCGTCCTCGCGCTCTCTGGACTCCCTATGATGGTTAAGGGGACAGCGATTTGGAGCTGTACCAGCCCCTTATTAGGCTGTGCTATTCCAGAGAGGTGACACGGGGTGTTTGAAAAGACACAGCAGGTCAAGAAATTTTCATTAAAAAAAAAAAATCAGTCGAGAAAAATAATTGCATCAGAACGTCTGCCCCGCATTTGGGCTGGGCACCAAACAGGCTTTTCACCGGATCTGGACGTGCTCCAAGCAGGCCAAGACTGCTGGCGCGGGGCTGAGTGTGAGCCTCCTGGGGTCTGGCCTGGCCTTGCAGAGGGGCCAGGACCCAGGGCCACAGGCACCAGGCAGTGCCTTCAGCTGCAACGTGTCTGACGTAGGACTTGTCTCTACCAGGGCACAGGAGCTCCTGGCGTTGGCTCATCAGGTCCGGCTGAGCTGACGGCTCTGTCGTACGCGTTCCCTGTCTTTGCTTCTGTGAGATGACGGTCACAGCTCTGGGTGTCCATCCATGTGCAAGCACAAAAGAAGGAGCAGGTGGGAAAAGGCATCTCCATCAGTCCTTGCTTCTCCCTCCTCCCAGCCTCGGCTGTGTCCTCACACTGGCTTCTCCTGTGCTAGCAAAACAACGCCTTCTCCCCACGCCCCCCAGCACCAGGCCTCACCCCCACCCTGCCCTTAAACTGTTAGCTCTGTTGATGCTTCTTTCCAACATGAATTAAAAGTTCCTCCCAAGCGGGGCTACTCTCTGCTTCCCAAACACGCCACTCTGCTACTTCCTGGTTGTATTGGTTAGCTATTGCTGCATAACAAGCCGCTCCAAAACGCAGTGGCCTCAATGCGCCAGCACTGATGGCTGCTCACAGGTCTTCAGGATAGTCGTGTGGCTCTTCCCTTCAGGACGGGGCTCAGCTGACCTTGGCTGAGCTTGCCGGGGGGGAGCTGGTCTAGAGGAGTTTGAGTGAGATGAATTAATTCTTCTTCTATGTGCTTCTCACATTCCTCCGACAGGTTAGCTAGAGCCTGATTCTGTGGTGATGGCAGGGGTCCGAGAGGGCACAAACCCAAACGTGTAAGAGGGCAAGTAGAGCCAAGTCCTTGCCGTCAGGCCTCTGCTGACATCATATCACATTGGCCAAAACAGGTCTCGTGGCCAAAGTCCAGAGTGTGTTTGGAAGGGGCCTGCAGAATTACAGGCAAAGAGTGGGTGCAGGACACCGCTGACTGAGGTAACTGGGGTGGTCTGCCGTTGGCTAGAGGACTTTGGGAGGATAACTTAACCCCTCTGTGCTTCAGTTTCCTCGTCTGTAAAGTGGGAGTAACGACAGTACTACCTCGTTACGTGTAAAGTGCCTGCCTTTCCTTCTGTGTCTCTGGGCTGGCACTGGCTCCTCCCTCAGGTCTCAGGTGTTGGGTTGATGGATGGAAGGCAGGGGGCGATGGAGTTGATCACTGGACCGGCAGTTCAGGATCCTGGTTCAAGATGCACCTCTGCCAATAACTATCTGCCCTACTCAACACTAGGGCCTCAGTCTCCTAATCTGTAAAATGGGATTGTTAACATCTCCTTGCCTCATCTCTGCTTGTCCTTGTCCAGTTGTTCATTGCTCAGGGCCTCCCTTGGTCCATCTACACCCACATGAGCTATGAGCAGAGGAGCTATGGGGCCTCATCCATCGGGCCTTTGTCCTTGGCCTCCAGGCAGCTCCCTCGCCACATCCCAGCATGTGGTGCCCCATTTTTGGATTGAAACTAACTGTCAGTTTCTTATTGCTGCTGTAACAAATTACCACAGATTCAGTGGTTTAAAACGGCACAAATCGATTCTCCTACAGTTCGGGGAAGGGGTCAGGGAGAGAGGGCCAGAAGTTTGAAATGAGTCATTCTGGGCTAAAATCAAGCATTTCTTTGGAGGGTTCAGGGGAGAATCCCCCTTTTTTTTTTTATCTTCTTCAACTTCTGGGGCCACCCACATTCCTTGGCCTGTGGCTGCTTCCTGGCAACCCTCTTGGATGAGGCAGATGTTGGGGATGGACCGTGACCTACCGACTGTTGTGCCTGCAGCTGGTCCTTACGGCAGCCCCACAGCCAACACTGCCCATTGCCCGCGGGCGCCTCCCGCAGGCCAGGGGGGCTGCTCTTCGCACCTTCCTCTGTCGCCATTTGATCACCACGGCCTGTGGACAAGCCTTCTTGTCCCTCGTTCACACATGAGGGAGACTCAGGGAGTGGGAGCCTCCCCCCAGGCCACGCAGGGCGTGACTGCAGACCTCACCTGTGGGCGTGGCCTGGCTGCAGGGCACAGCCCGTATGTTTCCCTCGTCAGTGTCTCCAGGGCCTGTGTGGGAACCCTAATCCAACTCCACCGGACGATCCAGGCCCACTTGCCCTGCGCACGCGTGCAGGCGAGGACGGAACTGTGTGGTGAAGGTAGCGCGAGCGTCAGGACCCGGCAGAGGCCTCATCTGTTTGAGCAAGTGTGTGAGTTGCCCCTGAGCAGCCAGGTGGCTGGGCTGCTTGGAAGAGCTGCTCTGTCTTGATGGGTCCTGTGCCAGCAATAGCTGCTCGGTCCACAGTGAAGTCTCTGCTGTAGGTGCCCGCGGCGTCTCCCGTCTCCATCCATTGCCCGGCTCTCACGCTCGGCAGAGTTTGCAGAGGGAACCATGGGTCATGTTATCATTGTAACCCTCACATCACGTCACCTTTGCCCTGTGTTCTGTGGGTTCAGGGCAGGTGAAGGTCACACCCACACCCCAGGGGAGGGGGCTGTGCAAGGCTGTGAATGTGGATGTGACTGCGCACCCATTTAAAAGCCGCCTCCCACACTTTTCAATCCGGGTTTCAGCTCCATTGCCCTCCGCCTTCGCATATGCTGTTCCCCTGCCTGGAATTCCAGCCCTCCGCCTGTTCTCAGCTGAGGTCTGTGCTTAGATTTTATTTCTTTTGGGCTCAGCAGCACCGAAATTGGTGCTGCTTTCTTCTATCATAGCGCATATCACCCTGCAGTGGGATTTTTCTATTTCATTGTCAACCGACCCTTCTCTACCTCCTTCCTCTCTCCCTCCCCTCCCCCCCCACCCCAGCCGTCCCCGCTGCCACCAGGGCCTAATGTGGAATCTACACAGGACCTGGCACGTTGTGGATGCTGAATAAACACTTGCTGGATGAGCAAATGGATGAAGCAATGAGATCTAGCATGTAACCCAGAATCCTGACTCCCAAGCCTGGCCCCTGCCCCCTTGCTCCCTGCCCAGGGCCCCTCCCCGGACCTCAGGCTCCTCAGCACGCAAGCTTGTGCCCTGTCTGAGCTCCCTGACCTTGAAGTAACTTTCCCCTGAGTTCCCAGGTGCACTTTCCTGAAACCTTGCTGTTCCTGCCGCCTCTGCCCCCCGCCTTGTAATGAATTCCGTGGCCGTGCCAGGACTTGGAGGCTCATGACTAAGCCAGGAGCTGCCATGTTCCCCCAGAGCGCCAGATGGGAAGCGTCAGCTCTGTCTCCGCTGAGAGCTGCCACGGGAGAGGCTCCTGGAGCCGCTAGCGGTCAGGAGAGGATGCAGGTGTGCGTCTGCAGGAGGGACTGCTTCCCGTGCTACCAGGAGACACTGGGTGTCCATCGCAGGCCCATGCCCAGCTGCAGGAGGGCTGCACGCACGATGGCCGTGAACTTCTGTGCTACCTCTCCTCCTTGGGGTGGCTAGGGCAGTTAGAGAGGGAGGGTGGGGGAGGGGAGGGCAGACTGGGAGGCACAGGAGCCTGAAAGGTGCTGGGTGGAGGCTTGGGAGGAGGCTGGGAAGACCGGCGGAGAGAGTGCTGGGCAGCTGTCCTCCCCCTTTCTGACACACCCACCTCCTTCTACCAGCCGCCCCACCAGCCCGTCCTCCCAGATGGTCCTCCTCACGCTCCTCCGCCACGCGGAGGCCGACCTGAGCTCTTGCCGGGGCGCCCACACCTCCCCGTGGCCACTGGCTTCTGCTCGCAAATCCTCCAGCGCGTTCTCCACACACGACCAGCCCAAGTTTCTGAGGCCACAACCCATTCCTGCTTCTGCTCAGTCTCTCAGGCCCTTGGTGGCTCCTGTGGACTGCCGCCACTGCCTCCTCCCCTCGATGCTCTCCTCCTCCTCATGGCCACCCCCTCCAACACCCCAGGATCACCCGCCTCCGGGAGCAACTCCCCAGCCACACAGCTGCTTCTGAGCACGTCCACTCAGTGCCTCTGCAGAGGGGGCCTCCTGAACCACGTGGCCTCGTGTACCCGCGTCTCTGGTCCCCTGGCCACAGGCACAATTCCACCAACTGTTTCCTATCACCCACTAGAATGGCTCTGGATGACAGGAGAGAGAAAGGTGACTCTTCCTGCACCACTGATCCCCTGCCCCAGAGCTCTGCCCAGCACAAAGCAGGGGACTGGCACGTCTTTACAGAACGAGGGAGGGGGACCAGGAAAGAGGCCAATTTTCCACACCTAAAGGGGTGGAAGAGGACACTATCTGAGAACAGCCACTATCTGAGATCCAGTAACAATCCTATGTAATAAAAGGGTGATATGCAAATCAACCGAATGGCAGAACCACTGGAACGCCGGAGGAATGACCAGAATGCCTGCGGCCCCTCGCCCCACTGGCCTTGCCCCCAAGTGGGCACCCCCGCCCCCATCGGGGGCGGGGCAGCCAGCAAACTGTCCACAGCCCTTTGCCCCAGCCGGCCCGTCCCCTATGGCTCCCACTGTGTCCAGACTCCACCAGTTCATGAATTCGTGCACTGGGCCTCTCGTAAGTACAATGGCAAGGCCACTGCTGTGTTTGGGTTGTGCTTTAGGTTCTGAGATTGTTCAATTTATCCACAGAGGGCGGTTTCAAAGCACTAAACCAGGGAGACCCACCCGGGAAGATGCTCCCTCAGAGACCCGAAGGCAGAGGAGTTACTGAGGCTGGAAACACAGGGCCAGAGCAAGAGGAACAAGAGAGAAGGAAGCGGAAAACAATGCCACACAAAGAGAAACCCCGCACGCTCCCATGCTAAGCGACTTCCTTGTTCGCACTCTCAATCATCTACACTCGCCATGTTTTAGAGCTCTGAGCTACAGTAAAAGAGTCCACAAAATACGAGTCTACACAGAACAGAGAGTCCTAGACTGTATTTTAAAGAGACAGAGGCAGAACACGGACATAGCTGAGCAACTGCTTGCCTTCCTGGACCGAGGATCAGGCGCTGAGGGAGAGTGAGCAGCCAGAAGATGGGGCGCAGACACAGTCAGAATGAATGGAGACCTCACATTTTATAGTCACAACAGCCCAGCTAACAGGTAGTTGTGTGTGTTTTATATCCTCACCCAAGGATTCGCTTATTGGGGGGGGAGAGAGAGAGAGAGAGAGAGAGAGAGAGAGAGAGAGAGAGAGAGAGAGAGAAAGAAACACTGATGTCAGAGAGAACAGGACCTGCTGTCTTCCACGCATGTCCTGACCGGGAATTGAACCTGCAACCTTTCAGCGTTCGGGACAATGCTCCAACCAACAGAGCCACACGGGCAGGGCCCCGCTCACCCGTTCTGTCGCCCAGAAGGGCCTGCAGCTACTTCACATCGGAGGCAACATTTTTGCACGGGATAAACCAAGGTCCAAGAGATTGCCTCCTCATTTAAAAAGCAACAGCAAAATAACTACAGTTAATTCGTCTCCTAAAGAAAGATTTCTACTTCTGATTTATTTCCCTCCTGCAGGCGGTGCAGGGAGGGGAGGTCACAACACTGCCACCCCCGAGGTCACGGCGACTCTAGGGTCCCTGGAGGAAACAGAGACCCAAAGAAGATGATTCGCTTGCGGGGCATCCCAAAGCTAGTGTCAGAACGCAAACTCGGCTTAAAAACACAAAAACAGCAACAACAAAACCCACAAAAGAACAAATTCAGGCTTCAGTGTCCCCTCCACTTCAGCCCCAGAATGTCTCCTGGACAAGGCGGAGCCCGAGGGGCCAGAGTTTAAGTAGATGCTGCCTTGTTAGGCTGGGGCTGCTGGGAGCCCGTGCCATGTGTCTGCCAGCACTGCCCTACCCCTGAGGCGCCCTGTGCCCTGCTGTGACTGTCAGCCCGGTTTCCGCCCATCAGGCAGAGTCTGCAGGGTGCCCACCATGTGCCCGTGGGTAGAGAGAGTTGGGGTTTGGGGATCAGACACCCTGGGGTTCAGATTCCAGCTTCTCCACGAACCTGCTCTGTGACCTCGGTCAGGTGTGGGCAGCGTCTCAGCCCCGACGCCTCCTCTTTGAAACGAGGATGAGAAGGCCACTCAGTTCCCCGGGGGAGCTGACCAGGCGGTTGCGTCCCAGCCTTTGGGTTGAT
The DNA here is from genome assembly GCA_004026665.1 of Murina feae. Classification (NCBI taxonomy): domain Eukaryota; kingdom Metazoa; phylum Chordata; class Mammalia; order Chiroptera; family Vespertilionidae; genus Murina; species Murina feae. The sequence goes on along the minus strand of PVJC01018928.1, from coordinate 7,024 downwards.
GCCTGCTCTTGCAGAGAGCCAGCTTTCGCATCCTGACAAGGCCACCACCGGGCTGCAGGGAACAGCCCGCTTGCAGCCCATGGTGTCCTTCTGGGCCGTCCAGATGCATTCAATGAAGAGCCATTTAAAACCACAGCCCAGGAGCCCGAGGGGCGAGGCCAGGCGCCCCATGCACGCAGGCGCAGGACGCTTCCCTCCTCAGGGAGGCCGCGCTCCAGGTGCACAAAAGGATGCCACCGCCAATCAAATCTCACCACCCCCCTGGGCAGCTGTGCGCACCTCAGCGGGTCAGCCAAGGAGCAGCCCTTCCAGCCAAGAAGCAGCCCTTCCAGCCAAGGAGCAGCCCTTCCAGCCAAGGAGCAGCTCTTCCAGGGAGATGTCGCCAGAGGCCCGGCCCGCTGCGTGCAGGCCGCTCTGAGGTCACTGCACGCGCTCAGCGCCCAGGCCTCCGCCTGTGCTGTGAACCCCTTTATTTCAAGTGCACTCCCCGCGAGGTGGGCAGGAAGGGGCTCCGAGTGAGTGCCATTCCCAGCGCACGGGGAGGAGCTGTTTTGAAGCAGGTATTCCCGGCCCTTCCTTTGGTCCCGAACCACGCTGGGAACACAGCCATGAACGGGAAATGGTAGCTGACCTTCCAGCTCATTTCTCTCCGTGGCCTGAGGCCTGGCCACGTGCCTGACTTCCCCAGTGTTCTTATTCCGCACAACCTCACCAGGTGTGTGTTACCTTGTGAGTAGGAAGCTCAGAGGTCAAGCACTGAGCTCAAGGTCAGGCAACCTGCAAGGGCTAACGCCAAGCTTCAGGTTCAGGGGTGTTCCACAGCGAGCCCCACATTGTGCCAGTAGATCGGAAGACAGAAAGCCTTCCGTCTTGTCCAGGCCACGCAAGCCCACATGCCGTCGGACTCGGGGGTGGGGAACCTTTCTTCTGCCAAGGACCATTTGGATATTTACAACATCATTAGGGGCCCGGTGCACGAATTCATGCGTTGGTGGGGGTCCCTCAGCCTCGCCTGCTTCCTTTGGCAAACCAGGACCCCTTGAGGGATTCTCAGTTCCCCAAAACGGGCAGTCCAACATCCCCTGAGGGATGTAATGGGGGGCCAGGCACCACGCCGCTCCCGCTTATCTTGGCGCCATCGCACCTGCTGCCATCTCTTGGTAGTGCGCTGCCACAGAGGCGGGAGAGGCTTGAGGCGCTGCCACTGCAGCTGCACTTGCCAGCTCTGAGCCCAGTGTCTGGTGCCTATCAGTCAGCTGAGTGGCACTCCTGCTGCGGGAGTGCACTGACCACCAGGAGGCAGCTCCTGCATTAAGCGTCTGACCCCTGGTGGTCATTGCATGTCATAGCGACCGGTCATTCAGTTGTTGGGTCGTTTGGTGGTTTGGTTGCTTAGACTTTTATATATATAGATTCTTGGGCCAGAGTTTAAATAGATGATGCTCTTTGTTATCAATTTAAAAACTGATACAAAAGTATCAACTTAAAAAAGATGAACCTGCTATATTTGGTCAACATTTAATTAACCCACTCCTGGTGCCTTGGTAGGGCCAGACCAAAGGATTTCCGGGCCTCATACAGCCCACCAGCAGGATGTTCCCCACCCCTGCCAGTCAAGGCAGAGAGAGGGATGCTGGAACCAATGTCTGAGTAGGACAGTGGGAGACCAGAGCCTGCCTGCCACTGGGTGGACACCTGTGCTCCTGGTTCCCTAACTCCTTTGCAAATGGAAGGTATTGGTGTGGCTGGAGGGAGGGGCACCCTTGTCACCCTCTCTCTCCATTTCTATGGGGAGGGAGAGGAACGGCTGCGCTCAGTGAATTCAACCCCTGGTCCTCCTCCAGCCAGGCTCTGGCCCGAGGGATGAGTGCCGCTGACCCCACCCCACCTGCTGCCATTGAAACCGAGAAGAAATCAATGATGGAGACTGAAGCGTGCGCGAGCAGGCTGGGCCCGGGTGAGCAGAGGGAGTGTTGCTTCCTCCATTTGGGTCTAGACTGTCCTGTCCTATGGGGAAAATAGCTGTCCTTGGGAGAAACACCAGCTTTATAGGTCCTGCTAATAAAAGAACTGGCAGCGCACAGCCCTTGCCAATGAGGAAACTCACGTTGGAGAGGCCAAGCTCACTCTGGGCCAACAGGCTGGAGCCCATCAGACCAACTGCACCCATCCCCCGCACCACTTCCCAGGATTGTAAGAGGGGCAGCACCCAGCTGGCTGAAGCCTGCACCCAGCTCTGAGCACAATCTGGCAGGAGCTGAGGACCCTGGAGGGACTGATGGACTGACAGCAGCCATTGCCACCTGCGACTGCTGTTTCCTGAGAGCACCTGCTGGTTCCCAGGCAGCTGGACCCAGTGGAGATCTCACACCCAAGGCTCCCCCAGGGCTTTGCACAAAGGGAAGCAGCTCAGGTCCGGATGCTAACAGCAAAGCCAAAGCCCCTAAAGGCAGAGCAGAGCCTCCTGCAGCCTCTCTGGGCTGAGACGCCGACCTGCCAGGCTCTTGAGTGAGAGCTGCACGATAGAAATAGGGCAGACGGGAGGCGAATAGACTGGTTCTTATTAGAATTGCCACCAAACTGTGACTCGGTCCATCCTTATTGGAGTTAAGTTATTCAATACGTCACTCTATCTGCTCCGCAGAAGAAAGGGTTAACTCCACCTGGCTGGGAAGAAGACATTATCTAGAGTCTTTCCTGTACTTTTATCACAATATCTGGTCTTTCTTTTAAAAATTACTCCAAAAACAGAAAGACTATGTACTAACTAAAAACCAAGAGAAAAAGCAGGCAACAGAAATAGACCTACCGCTAACCCAGAGTTTTCAGTGTGATCTGGCCAAAGTTTATCCATGTATTAAAAATGTCAGGCCATTACCAACAAATCAAAAAATATAATACATTTCCTAGCAACCTTCAAATAGGTTATCCAGAATATTTTTGGTGGAAAACACTGGAAGTATTGCCTACTTTTACACTAAATTAGGCATGCAAAAAAATCCTGGACACAATATTTCAGTAAGTTTTTTCAAAGCGTAAGAAAAGTGTTCAGTGGGAAAGGAATAGATTGGCTCGGTGGATAGAGCATCGGCCTACGGACTGAAGGGTCCCAGGTTCAATTCCGGTCAAGGGCATGTACCTTGGTTGTGGGCACATCCCCAGTAGGAGGTGTGCAGGAGGCAGCTGATCAATGTTTCTCTCTCATCGATGTTTCTCTCTATTCCTTTCCCTTCCTGTCTGTAAAAAAAAATCAATAAAATTTATTAAAAATATAAAGTGATTACAGTAGCCCCCCTTATCCATTGAGAGATGTTTCAAGACATCCCCCTCCCCAGTGGATGCCTGGAACTGTGGATAGTACCACACCCTATATCCACTATGATTTTCCTATACATGATGCCTTTTCTTCCTCTCATCCCGCTGGCCTGTCTGCAGAGAGCTCTTCCTGTATTCCTGTATCTGCCCTCAGCTTACCCCATCAGGGTGAGAAGGAAAATAGGGGGGAAACTTTGGGGGCTTAACCCACAAACCTCCTAACCCTCAAACTTGACTCCACGCCCCGGAGTCTGTCACCTACAGTCCATGGTGAAGAAACCAGAGTGGCACCCAGTGTGAGGTGGGTGATGTGTACGGAAGACGGATGGAATGCATGAATATCAACCAGAATCCACAATCAGTAGATGCCCAGCTTTGAGGGAAGGGTGAGGTGGAGAACTGTGAGACCCCCCTGAAATCCCTGGAGAGGCAGGGAAGGGTGATATGGAGGTGAGTGAGGGGTGGTCAGGCTGTCTGAAAGGATAGTGCCCCAGCTGATGTACAGGCCACAGGACAGGGGGTTTCACGATGAACCAGGTGGTATTATCAAGTTATGACCAGAGTCTATTATTCTTTTACAAGATATTGTACAGCTGTGTCTCTTCCAAGGTGAAGTTTCCTATGGTTATTCATAATCCTTGAGGGTTAAAGGATTAACAGAAGCAAGACACTCAGCAGAATCCAAACAGAAAGGTGGGGTAGACATGGCTTCTTGGTATCTTTGGTTAGTGGGTTGATGAGACCAGTGTTGAGGGGAGGCACCATCATGTCAGAGCAGCACCAGCTAAGTTCCCTAGATTTCAGCCTCTCTGGCCTCCAAGTCCAGGGCCCCACATAATTGACATCTTAAGCAATGTACCTGCTGTGTAAGTACCTTATCAACTGGACCAGGCTCCAACGTTGAGTTTATAAGTGTGATTACTGAGAAATGTAAAGGTCTCTCCGATATTACCGAAAGGTTCAGTTTAGTAGTTTCAAGGGCTGTTGACTTTTCACCTCAAGACCATGACTGATCATTATAGTAAAGGATTTGTGGGCCATTTCCTTGGAAAATGTTCTCTCTTAAATTTGTAACTAGGAGGTTCACTCACCAACCCCAGGAGAATCTACTCACTGACACTGAATTCATTGGACTAGTTCAAGTTAATGCATCTGGTGTAAAAAGACAGGAAAGGCATCTTTTAGAATTAGCATATCTTTAAATAAGGTTGTTTTATAAGCAAAATACAATGACATTAACAAAGTAACTTCAAAACACAAGAAGGATCAGAGCAAGGTGGTGTCAATGGCATTGTTTCCAACCCCTGAAATCACTGCCAAAAACGCACAGATTTACTAGGGAAATATCAAAATGATTTGAGAGAAAGTGATGGGTATAGAAGACAGGCAAAAAAGATCCAACATATGTACAATGGAAGCCAACCCTCCCCCCCACACACACACACAAAAAATACTTAAAGGTAAGATAGTGCAGAAGAACAAATATACGCAACTAATATAGAAAATTTTCCTGAAAACAAAACAGAATGACTTGAATCTCTGTATCTAAAGGGGACACAATGTTCCTGGGACACATGACCAGAATAGTCAACTCCCAGGCACAGTCTATTAAAACTATTAGACCTAACAGAATAGAAATCCTTTGGCATCAGGTAAAATGGCCAAGTAACTTACATGGCATTAGAATGTTACAGGACACTTTGAAGATGAAACACTGTGGAGTAAATGGAGTAACAGATACCCACGAAACACAATGTGAACCAACAATTTTTTTTTTATCCAGCCTAAGTGGCCTTTGACTGCCCTACCCAACTTGCTGCCAGGTTCCCCTGTTCTGTTTTCCTTTGAAGGATTTTGCACATTCCAAGTTCTAGTTCATCTTTCCCCACAATGAATGTTGCATGAGAGCAGGACTTTTGCTTTGCTGCTCTGACTGCAGCACCCAATGGTCAAAGGCTTCATAAACAAAAGAAATGTGCACGAGGACTGTCTTAGTTCAGGGTGCTGTGACAGAACACAATAGACGGGGTGGCTTAAGCAACAGTATTCATTTCTCCCAGTTCTAGAGGCTGGGAAGTTGGAGATTAAGGCGTCGGCAGATTGGGTGTTTGATGAGGGCCCGCCTCCTGGTGTGTAGACAACCATCAACCATCTTCTCACTGTGTCCTCGTGTGGCCTTTGCTTGGTGCATTTGTATGCAAGCGTATTTCTCCTCTACTTAGGAGAGCACCAACACCACCATGGAAACCTCACTCTCACCTCCTCATCTAACCCTCACCACCTCCCGAAGACCCCACCCCCCAGTGCACACACTGGCAACCAGGACAGCAACATGTGATTATGGGGTGCAGTGCCAACAAAAGCTTTCCTCTTCCTGCGCCTAAAATGAGACACCTGGCTGGGCGCTGAGGTTCCCCTGCTCCGACGTCCTGCTGTTCTGTCCCTGAAAGGGGTCTGTCTAGTAAGGGCCCCAACTAACCAAACTCTTACACTGGCAAGTGCTGTGCAAGGTGATGGGTTAAAACAGGTACACAAACGCTGTCACAGGTGGGGCCCAGTGCCCACCCAGTGCTGGGTAGGAAGACTGGGATAATATAGAACAGGGAAGTGGGGTTTTTCTTCTACAAACCTCCTCCCACATACTTGACAGCGTACAGGTATCACTTCCTCTCTCAGATGAAGCTACAGACTCAAGAAGGCATATGTGTGAAGGGCGGTATCTCCCACAGAATGGGTTTCATTTATTGGGAGGTATCCCGTTGTAATTGATTTCTTCTCTTCTTTTAGAGAAAGAGAGGAAGACAGAAGGAGAGACAGAAACACCCATGAGAGAGAAACTTCAATCAGCTGCGTCCTGCACGCCCCCTACTGGGAGTTGAGCCCTCAACCTGGGCATGTGCCCTGACCAGGAATCGAACCTCTTGTTACATGGGACAGATGCTCAACCAACAGAGCCACACCGGCCAGGCAGGAGGCATCCCTTTGTAATACCTGGGCGGCTGCTTCCCTGCTCAGAGGCGGGGCAGCTGATCTTGAGAAGGAAGCAGGAGGGACCAAGCACGGGGTGGACTGGGCTGTGACTGCAGGTCATGGGAGGTGGGAAAGCGACTCTGGTTGGTCTTGGGTGGCTGGGGACTGTTTCAGGGCAGAGAAACTCCTGCCAGGATTGTGAGCGCCCATGTCAGGACAGCCTGGTGAGTGCCAGCGCAGGGGGAGACCGCTGGCTGGGTGGCAGGGGGAGGGGGCAGGGCCGGGCAGGGGGGGTCTTGAATACCAGGAGTTTTGCTGGCCAAGACTCTGAAGCGACTTATTCCGGGGGTTCTCAACTCCAGGAACCCTGGGGTTTGGGATATCTGAGTTACATGGAAGAAACTTCCACCCTCGTCTCCAAAGGGAAAGGAATGCGCTTCACCCATGGGCACCGTCCCCTTTCCCGTCTCCCATTTGGCGGCTTTCTCCCTTCTCTCCACCGGAACCTCCGGCCAAGACAAAAGCCACTTCCACACAAACTTAGGTGAGTTGTCTTACATTTAATCGATCAATATGACAAAGTGTTCATGCTACATACAACCTCATAACATCCAGGGGTGTGGGTGCCTATAAAAGGGGGGACTTCCAACCTCTGTCCCACAGGGGGGCTCGCCAGCCTGGCCTCCTGCAAGGTCAGGGGCTGTGGACGCTTGACCCGCAAGCTTCCGAGTGCGGAGCA
>PVJC01018927.1:16540-30903 GCA_004026665.1 Murina feae | reverse complement strand
TTTAGTAAAAGCTCCCTGAGGGTCCCCTTTTGCTGGTAAGGCCCACCAAGCTTTCCTTCCACAAAGTCTAATTTGCTCATATGCCTGTTGCACATAACATATCTGGTTTTGTATGTCCATATACTGTCCCAGTCCTGCCAGCATTTCATAAGTTATTTGAGCATTTGGCCCTCCATTTGCACGGGCTTGCTCTTGACATTTATCCAAAAATTCTCCCTTCCATAATAAATAATCTCCTCCATCCAAAGTTGCACGAGCCAGAGAATACCAATCAGAAGGAGCTAAGAATGCTTCTGAAATATTAGTCATAATTTCTCCTATAAAAGGAGCCATTCGACCATTTTGAACAACACTTTCTCGCAAGGCTTTTATCATTTTAAATTCAATTTTTTCATGTTGTCTCATTAGCTGGTTTGGTAGCTGTGGGTCAGCTATTTCTATAACAGGAAAGGCAAGCCTTTCTTCCACTGACATGTCCTTCATTCCTTTTCTGATGGCTGTCTGTATAGATGATTCAATTGGTGGCTCTATTGGTGGTGAATTAAATGTTTCAGGATTAGGACATGTAGGTGGGGGAGGAAGCCATAAAGGCCATTCCTCCAATTTTTCTTTATGCTCTTCTCTGGGAGGAGCAGAGGGAACCATGTGAGGAAACTCCTCATCATCCTCTGTAAAAAGTTGAAGCAAATGTAATATTGTGTTCCCCATGGAAATTTTTAAAATGTTAACCAATTTTTTAACAAACACTTTAAGATCTAATGCACCTTTCTTCAAGGGTTAATCAAACAAAAACTATAAAAGAATACCTTTTGAAACTTATAATTTTGTAAGCATATAAACCAAAATTCGAATCCTTCCCCAATTAGCCTGGTTGACAAAGACGTTCCCACCCTACTTACAGATCCAGATTCTGCAGCTGGCCATGAGCTTTTGCGTGTGGTGAAATCCCCTCACCTTCTTTCAGTGAATTTTCCACACCTCTTTTGGGTGTATTTCCCCTTCGTTCTAGAAAAATACCTGCTCCGTTCAGAAGCCCGAGTTAGGCGCCAAATATTGAAGCCCCTTACACGTCCAGCGTGGTTCAGGGTTCCTGTTCAGGGTTCGAGTTCTGAAGGAGGCCGCACACAAAATGAAGAGAGAGAGACTGGAAGAGAATCAATTTGGAAACTGGGGAACGAGGCATGGCATCTTTCCTCTACCAGGGTAGATTGCCCACTGATGCCTGAGTCTCACCAGCCTTTTATTGAGTCTCTGAGAAAACAACAATATCCTTAGGCAGGAAATTCCAAGGAAGAATTTTACATGTAATTAACAGGTAGATATTTGCTATAATTAACAATGTTTCAACTTAAACAATGGGTGCATAGCTCTGACCTTTCAGAGCAACCCAAGTAGGTTAAAAACAATCAGTTTCCAGCATAAAAATAATCAGTTTCCAGCACAGTATCATGTCATCTGTAAATAAGGACAGTTTTACTTTTTCTTTTCCAATTTGGATGCCTTTTAGATCTTCTTGTCTGATCTCAATGGCTAGTACTTCCAGTACTATGTTTAACAGGAGTGGTGAAAGGGGGCATCCCTGTCTTGTTCCTGTTCTTAGGGGAAATGATTTTAGTGTATGACCATTGAGTATGATGTTGGCTGTGGGTTTGTCATATATGGTTTTTATTATGTTGAGGTATGATCCTTCTATTCCCACCTTACTGAGAATTTTTATCAAAAATGGGTGTTGGGTTTTGTCAAATGCTTTTTCTGCTTCAATTGATATGACTGTGTGGTTTTATCTCTCAATCTGTTTATGTGATGTATCACATTTATTGATTTGTAGATATGTACCATCCTTGCATCCTTGGGATAAATCCTACTTGGTCATGGTGTATGATCTTTCTTCTGTACTGCTGGATACTATTTTCTAGGATTTTGTTGAGGATTTTGGCCTCTATGTTCATGAGGGATATTGGCCTGTAATTCTCTTTCATTGTTTTGTCGTTATCTGGTTTTGGTATTAGGGTAATGCTGGCTTCATAAAATGAGCTTGGAAGTGTTCCTTACTCTTAAATTTTTTGGAATAGTCTGAGGAGGATAGGTTTTAGTTCTTCCTTGAATGTTTGGTAAAACTCTCCTGTGAAGCCGTCTGGTCCCGGGCTTTTGTTCACTGGAAGCTTTTTGATGACTGCTTCAATTTCTTCCATAGTTATTGGCCTATTAAGATCTTTAGATTCTTCCTGATTGAGTTTTGGAAGGTTGTATTTTTCTAGGAATATTTCCATTTCCTCCAGGTTGTCTAGTTAGTTGGAATAGGGTTGTTCATAGTATTTTTTAACAATCCTTTGTATTTCTGTGAGATGTATTGTTATTTCTCCTCTTTCATTTCTGATTTTGTTTATTTGGGTTCTTTGCTTCTTGGTGAGCTTGACTAGCAGTTCATCAATCTTGTTAATCCTTTCAAAAAACCAGGTCTTGGTTTTGTTGACATTTTGTATTGTTTTTTGGGTCTCTATGTCATTTATTTCTGCTGTCATCTTTATTACCTCCTCCCACTTTCACTGGACTTTTCTTGTTGTTCTCTTTCTAAATCTTTTGAGTTGTGGGGTTAGGTAATTTATTATCATTGTTTCTTGTTTTTTGCAGTAGGCTTGTAGTGCTATAAACTTCCCTCTCAAGACTGCTTTTGCTGTGTCCCATAGGTTTTGGATTGTTGTGTTTTCATTGTCATTTGTTGCCATGGTTTTTTTTATTTCTTCTTTGATCTCTGTGGTAACCCATTTATTGTTTAATAGCATGCTATTTAGTCTCCATGTGTTTGATTTTTTGGTTTTTTTTTTTATTGTAATTGATTTCCAGTTTTATGCCATTGTGATCTGAGAAGATGCTTGATATGATTTCTTGAGTTTGAAGAGGCTTTGCCTGTGACCCAATATATGACCTATCTTTGAGAATGACCATGTGCAATTGAGAAGAATGTATGTTCTGTGTCTTTGGGATGAAATGTTCTGAAGATGTCAGTTCCATCTGATCTAGTGAGTTATTTAGTATTGATGTTTCTCTGCTGATTTTTTGTTTAGAGGATTTGTCCATTGGTGATAATGGGGTATTAAAGTCCCCTACTATAATTGTATTGCCATTAATCTCTTTCTTGATATCCTCCAGAAGGTTTTTTATGTATTTGGGTGCTCCTATATTGGGTGCATATATGTTTACCAGAGTTATTTCTTTTTGTTGGATTGCTCCCTTTAGCAGCATGAAGTAGCCTTCCTTATCTCCTTTTATGTCCTTCACTTTGAGATCTAATTTTTCAGATATAAGTATTGCTACCCCAGCTTTTTTTTTTTCATTTCCATCACCTGAAAAACCTTTTCCATCCCTTCACCATCAGTCTGTGTGTGTCTTTTTTTTCTGAGGTGGGTTTCCTGTAGACAGTAGATATATGGGTCATGTTTTCTTATCCACTCAATTACCCTATGTTTTTGACTGGGGCATTTAATCCATTTACATTTAAAGTTATTTTTGATAAGTCCTTGTTTTTCGCCATTTTTATTCTTTACTCCTGTGTTCCTTCTTTGTTTCCTAATTTTTTTTTCTTTTTACGGCAGACCCTTTAACATTTTTTGCATTGTTTGATTGGTGGTAACAAACTCCCTTAGTCCTTTTTTGTCTGTTAAGCTCCTGATTTCACCCTCAATTTTGATTGATAGCTTTGCTGGGTACAGTATTCTTGGATTGAGACCTTTCCTTTGCATGACTTTGTATATTTTATTCCATTCCCTTCTTGCCTGATGTGTTTCTGTTGAGAAGTCTGTCGCTAGTCTAATGGGGGATCCTTTGTAGGTAATTTTTTGTCTCTCTCTGGCCACTTTTAAGATTCTTACTTTGTCAGTGGCGTTTGCCAGTTTAATTATAATGTTCCTTGGCGTTGGTATTTTGGGGTTCCTTTTGTTTGGGACTCTGAGCTTCTTGGATTTGTGTGAATTTTTTCTTCCCTATATCAGGGAAGTTTTCTGTCATTATTTCTTCAAACAAGCTTTCTATTCCTTGTTCAGTTTCCTCTTCTTCTGATACCTCTATTATACAGATGTTGTTTCTGGTCGTGTTGTCCCAAAGTTCTCTTAGGCTCTCCTCCTGCTTTTTAATTTTTTTTTTCTGGAACCTGTTCTGCTTGGGTGTTTTTTCCTACCTTGTCTTATAACTCATTGATGCGATCCTCCGCTTCTTCTAGTCTAATGTTGATGCTTTCTATTGAATTCTTTATAGCAGTGATGTCATTTTTCATTTCTTGCTTGTTCTCACACATATTGTAGAATTTGTCTTCCATTCTTTACATCCACCTTATGACTATTTCTCTGAATTCCTTCTCTGACAGGTTGCTTGCCCACATTTTGTTTACTTCCTTTTCTGGTGATACCTGTTTCTCTTTCATATGTGGGCTGTTTCTTTGTCTCCCCATGATCTCTCTTCTCTGGGTATCTGGTTATATAGTTCTCTCTCTCCTGCGTTAATTTAAAGGCACAAAACACAGCACATGAAGGCACAATGCATAAAGTACTGAACACAGATGTATTTGCAATACTAATAACTCTAAATAAAGGTGACCACCAGAGAAAAGGAATTAAGGGAAAGAGGAAGAGAAAAAGAAAAAGGAGAAAAGGGGGAAAAAGAGAATGCAAAAACGAAATTGGGAAAAGAAAAAAAAGTAAGAGGGAAAATAAAGATTATGAAGTAGAAGAGGGGAAGAAGCTATATGGGGAGAAGACTCCAATAGAACAGCCACTAATTTCAATGAATGCCAGTAACAGATATCTAGAGATAAACAACCACTAATTTCAAGTGAGGCGAGGGAAAAAAGAGGCAACAAAATAACCAAAAAAGGAACCAAAGAAAAAGAAAAAGTGAAACAATCTCACAAACAAGGAAAAAACAACAACAAACCAGTATAATCAACAATGAAGCTAACAACAGCCAAGCGACTGAGAGAAAAAGAAAAAATAGAAATAAAGAAAAGAAAAAAATAAAAAAATTTTGGTTAGTGAAGAAAGAGAAGAGTGACATGTGTATGGACTTAGAACAGGGGATTGGAAATTAGAAATATAAGTAGGGTGAAATTTTAAAAGGTGGTCAAAAGAGGGAGTAGGGACTATCTAAAGCAGGAATAGGGTATGAGAAACAGGACAACAAAAGGAGGAAAGTGTGGAAGAGAGTGTTGGCATAAAGGTAAGGTAGAGATAGAGTTAAACGATGCTAAAATGAAAAATGAAAATAGAATGTAGAACACTAATTCCAAAATATAACAAAGAGAAAATAAAATGACACAAAAAAAGGTAAAATAGTAGTAGTAATAATATTGATTAAAAATAAAAATGTAATAATTAAAAAGGTAAAAATCAAGTGAGGAAAAAAGAAAAAAAATTAGTTTCTTAACTAAAAGGTGAAAAAAATAAAAATGTGCAGTAATGAGGGTCATTCACTTCCTCTACTCTTCGGTTTGACACTCCTTTGTTCTGTCAGGTATTGAGGAGAGGATTGAAGTTCCCTGCGATACACTGCTCCTCTGTGTTGTAAACCATAGTCCTAATTTTAAAGCCAGCAGTATTTCTTTGTTTTCCAGACTGCCGTTATTTGTGTTTACAGAAGAGTCAGTTTATTGATCAACCTCTGGGTGGCAATATTTTGGATTGACCTCTGGGGCTATAAGTCCTCTCAAGCCAGTATTTAGGCCTTGTATTCCCTATTGCACTTAATACTGGTTTGGGAAAATGGACCGTCCAAGAGCTGGTTTCTTCGTCCGTTACGCCCCGCTCTGATCCCCAGGTTCCACAAAAACAACTTTCCCCCTGCAGTCTCTGAGTGACCCCAATTGGGTGATCCTGTGTATTGGGTTTAATAATCAAGCTATTGCTACATTATGCACATAACCATATGTCTCCATCTTACCAGTTCTTACGTTCTTTTTCTTTACTTTCTTTATTCAAATGTGGTTGTTCACTTTTTATATAATAAGAATGCCCCAATATCCTCCTTTTTATTGGCTGCTTTGCCCAGCCTCTTAAATATCCATGGTTGATTATAATAATGATCTTCATAATTTTTTTTTTTTTTTTTAGATACCTGAATTTGACAACTTGTACCTGGATATGAATGGAATTATACATCAGTGTTCCCATCCTAACGATGATGATGTTCATTTCAGAATTTCAGATGATAAAATTTTTACTGATATTTTTCACTACTTGGAAGTGTTATTTCGCATTATTAAACCTAGGAAAGTGTTTTTTATGGCTGTTGATGGTGTGGCTCCTCGAGCAAAAATGAACCAGCAGCGTGGAAGGCGTTTTAGGTAAAACATTCATGTCTTATTTTAGGATACTATTTAGATTAATAATGTATATTATTTTAATGATAACCAACTTAACATATAATGCATCTTCTGTTCATGTTTCTTTTCTGCTTAAATTTCTCCAGAAATGAAATTATAATGTAACATTTTATCAATTAAGTAAACAAATTCAAGTGAGGTGTCATTTCTCAAAGTTGTTGAAAGGTTGAAGTTGGTGGTGTGTAGGCAGTCTAAATAGCTATCTCAGGGGGTGAATAAAGAAAAATTGAATTTATTAAGGAAAAGGAGTTGGGGAATGGGGATATCCAAAGGAAAGGGCTACATAGCACTGAGCCAAAGGGTATTAGGTCCATGATGGCAGTAAAAATGTTACTTAGGACACTGAAACAAAGAAGGGCACAGAAGAAGCAACAAGAAAGCTTAACCTGGGCTGCTTTGGCTCACTGAGAAGTCAGGAAAAAGAGGGCTTTGGAGACAGGTTCAAGGGGTTAGCCTGGGATGAGCTGTTGCTGCCCATTGCTCTCTTGGTTGCAGGTCTTATGGGATCCCTTGCCCATTTGCCCTTGGAGGAAGAGTGTACATCTGGATCCTTTGTCCTGAGTATATTTATCTTTTTGCAGGTGGAAACCTTATGGAAGGGTCTTAATAGAATATTTATTAGCTTTCCAAGTGTGCTCTTTCAGGGTTGTGGTCTCTACTGATTGGTTGGTGCCAGGGCAAGAAGTCCTCAGGCAGCCAGGGCATCACTTGTCTGGTTTTGCTGCTTTTCTGGGGCTGGAACTGAGATATAACTGAAACCTAGATGTTACCTTTAGGGCGGAAAAGGTCAGGTGTCTAAACTGCCTGACCAGTGATATGCTAGGCAAGGTTCTTGTTTTCCCAGTTTTGCCCCTTGTTAGGCATCCAGGGCTTTCTACCCTGGTGAATTTCTGTTTGTACCTGTACCTGACCAATCATCCTTGCTCTGCACATGTCTAACTCCTATGTTGGGCTCTATAAAGTTATTCTGTTGTTCCCTCACAAATTTTTCAAACGTTTTACTGATAATTTGCAAATGGTAGTAGCAGAGAAAGCTTCTATAGTAGTATACTTTGAGCTAGGAAACTGCAGAATGATCTGAGATATTGTTCTTATCAGAATATCATTGCTATTTTAATTTAAGTCAACAAACATTTGTTTAATGCCCTGATTCTGGGCTGGCTGCTGACTGATGATGAGTCCAGGATAAGTGAGACTAGAAGGTGATTGATGGAGTTTGAGAAGAGAGCTGAGTTAGGATATTTGATATATAGAGTGGGGCAAAAATAGATTTACAGTTATTTCTGTGGAAAGTAATACATTAATAAATAATAATACAACAATAAACGGTTTTTGCATACTCACAACTGTAAACCTATTTTTGCCCCACCCTGTATTATCAGCCATGTGGTTGAATTGTAGAAGTAAAAGGATGCAAAGAGGTTATACACACACAGAGAGTTTAAAAGTCAAAATCCTGGACCTGTGAAATATTTCTGAATAACAATGAGAGCATGTCCTTGTTTGTGAGTAGCAGAAGTAAAGTTAAGAGAGTTATTGGAATTGAAGGAAAGAAATCCTGAGTTCAGCATATTTAATGGATCATTAGCATAATGAATCCTTTCACCACTGTGGCAAGTAAAGTAGTCCAAAGGGCACCAGCAGAATCAAATGGGGAAATCATCAAGGAACTTGAGAGTATGTTGGAAGCTACCAATGAGAATGGAAGGAGGATGACCAAAAGTATTGATTTAAATATCAAAAGAGAAAAAATACTGAAGATAATGGAACCTCTGAAATCTTTGAACACAAGGACCATCTCTTACTAAAATGTAGGTTCTCAAATACCATCCAAGACTCTTTTAACCTGAATCTCTAAAAATTGGGCCCTGGAAACCATTTTTACTAGACTCCCCTGGTATATGTTAAACTAGTTTTGGGGAACTACTAGGTTAGAAAATGTAGTGTTGAGGAAGAGTTATATAAGCCCATTGTATCCGTCAGTATTCAGTTGCAGGTAATAGAATTCTAGTTATTTTAAGCAGAAAGGTCTATAACAGAGATAATTAGATGCCTATAAAAATTGTTCTAAGAGCCAAAAGGGTTGAGAATCTAGGTGAACATTCAAGAATGATTTCCAGAACACACCATACAATTGACCACCAGTAGGTGGCATTGCTGCTACCACTTTGACGAAAGTGAGTTCAGAGGCCCCGCCAGAAAAGGTGGTTCCAGGAACTCACACCTTTATGGTGTTTCAGAGGTTAACAAACTACCACCTGAGCTTTTGGCTCCAAGAATACATTGCTTTAGTTAAAATTTAGTAATCAAGATGCTAACACTGAATCTGTTAGCTTTAGAGCCCCAATGCACCTGCTCCATCTGTAGCAAAAAGCAGATGCCCTGCACCTTGCTTTTCAGCACCTACTAAGCTGCTAATATTGATGAGACAACCCACACACATGCACACAACTCCAGTATCTCAATTGACATGCAGACTTTACCATACTTCTGCCTTCCAAACGTTTTAGAGGCATTTGACTGATAACATCTAAGTAATGTCTAGAAACCTCACTGCAGGAAAGCACAAGAGTTTAATTTTTTTAGTTTTCCAACCTCTCCAGTATTAGAAGACAAAGTAGGAATAGAATTGATGCTGAGGGCCAATTCACCATCACCACCAAACACATTTACTAAGTGCTATGCTGGTATCAAGTGTCCCAAATCCCCCAATTAGCAGTTTCTCATTCTCTACAGCCACTACTTTCTCCATTCATAATCTTTAATTATAATCTTCCACATCTCTAACTCACTTTAAAATCTGCTGTCTCTGGTTTTCATCCCCACCATTCCACTGAGACTAACAAGATTACTAGTAGAATCCTTATGGGAAATCTAAAGAATAATTCTGTACATTACTTCATTTTTCTACAATATTTTAACAGAGTTGACCTTTTTTTTTTTGAACTTCCTTTCTGTCATGTAACCACACACTGACTACACCATCTTAGTCTCCTTGTTATCCTCTCTTCCTTTGCTTGTTCTTAAATATTGATGTTTCTTAAGGTTCTATTCTGGGTCCTAAGTGATCTTATCCAATGACTTTAATTACTGTATCTGTACTTAGGACTCCCAAATGTATCTTTCTGGTAGATAGCTTTCTAGAGCTCTCTATATATCCATATTCCTGCTAAATGTTTCCTTTTGGATAACAAAGGTACATTTCAGGTTTAACATGTTCAGAACTGAATTCCTCTTTGCCTCAAAACTGCCTTCATTCTGTCTTGCCTATTTTTTTAAAGTTTTTATTAATTTAAGAGAGAAAGGAACAGAGGGATAGAAACATCATTGATGAAGGAGAATCATCTCATCAATCTGTTGCCTCCTGCACACCCCCTAATGGGGACCAAGCCCACAATGCTAGCATGTGCCCTGAGCAGGAATCAAACTGTGACCTCTTGGTTCATAGGTCAATGCTCAACCACTGGGCAACACCGGCTGGGCTATCTTGCCTATTTTAGTGAATAGCAACACCATACAAATAGCTGCTCAACCCAAAAGTCCAAGAACAATTTGGAATTCTTCCTGTTCTTCATTTCTCTTTATCCAATCTCTTAAAAATTGTTTTTTATATTATTACTAGGGGCCCAGTGCACAAAAATTTGTGTACTCAGGAGGTCCATCAGCCTGACCTGTGCCCTCTCTCAGTCTGGGACCTCTCTGGGGATGTCCACCTGCTGGTGTGCCTGGACAGCCTGGGTGAGGGGCTGATGGCTGTTTGCAGTGTGGATCCTCACCCCATTGGGGTGTGGCCAGCTTGGGTGACGGGCTAAGGGAGGCTTTCAGGCTGCCCACAGTCCCTTCAGGTTTTGGGTTCCTACTGGGGTACCTGGCCAGCCTGGGTGAGGAGCTGATGGCTGTTTGCAGGCTGGCCAAGCCTCCAAATGGGATCCCTGACCCCATTGGGTGTGACCAGCCTGGTTGCGGGCCTGAGGAGTGTTTTCAGAATGCCCACAGTCCCTTCAGGTTTTGGGTCCCTACTGGGGTAACTGGCCAGCCTGGGTGAGGGGCTGATGTTTGTTTCCAGGCTGGCCAAGCCCCCAGTGGCGTCCCTCACCCCATTGGGGTGTGGCCAGGCTGGGTGACGGGCTAAGGAGCGCTTTCAGGCTGCCCACAGTCCATTCAGGTTTTGGGTCCCTACTGGGGTAACTGGCCAGCCTAGGTGAGGGGCTGATGTTTATTTCCAGGCTGGCCAAGCCCCCAGTGGCGTCCCTCACCCCATTGGGGTGTGGCCAGGCTGGGTGACGGGCTAAGGAGCGCTTTCAGGCTGCCCACAGTCCATTCAGGTTTTGCGTCCCTACTGGGGTACCTGGCCAGCCTGGGTGAGGGGCTGGTGGCTGTCTGCAGGCTGGCCAAGCCCCCCAGTGGTGTCCCTCACCCCATTGGGGTGTGGCCAGCATGGGTGACGGGCTGATTGGTGCTTTCAGGCTTTCAGGCTGCCCACAGCTCCCATTGACCCAATGTCCCAGCAAGGCTGGTTGGAAGCAGGTTTCTGGGGTTTGTTTATCTTCTATATTTGATACACTGTTCCTTTAAGCCAGAGCCTAGGCAGTTAACGAAACCTCCTCTCTGCTTCAGCTCTGGTTTCTATAATGAAACAATGTTACCCTTAGAAGTCAGGCCCGGCCTGCTGTTTGCTTCAGCTTCTGATACTTCTAGGATTGAAACAATGTTGCAAATATGTTCCCTGGGACGGAGAGAATCCCAGGCCGCCCGCAAACAGTTTCACTCCTGCTGCAATGGAAACTGCCTGTTTACTCAGCTCTGAGTGCCGGCCACCATGTTGGCTGGATTAATTTGCATACTGTCGCTCTGATTGGTTGGTGGGCGTGGCTTAGGCATCCCGAATGGATGGTCAATTCGCATATTGTGCTTTTATTTTATAGGGTTCTTTCTTTAAATTTTTTAAAAATTTATTGTCTGGAGATTTACATATGTCTCCTTTTTTCCCAATTGACCTCCCTCCCCCAACCATTCCCACCCCAGGCAAGCGCCTACCGTCCCAGTGTATGTGTCCATTGGTTATGCTAATATGCATGTATACAAGTTCTTTGGTTGCTCTCTAACCACCACCCTCCCCCCCCTCCCCCCACATACACACACCCTGTACCATTTGTCTCTGGATCTATTCTTGCTCATCAGATTATGTTGATCATTATATTCCACATATGAATGAGATCATGTGATATTTATCTTTCTCCAACTAGCTTATTTCACATAGCATAATGCTCTCCATTTCCAGCCATGTTGTTGCAAATAGTAAAAGTTCCTTCTTTTTTTTTTTTAGCAGCATAGTGGTATTCCAGTGTATTAATTCATTCATCTGCTGATGAGCACTTAGTCTGTTTGCAAATCTTAGCTATGGTAAGTTATGCTGCTATGAACATAGGGGTGCATATATCCTTTTCTGATTGGTGTTTCTGTTTTCTTGGGCTATATTCCTAGAAGTGCGATCAGTGGGTCAAATGGGAGTTCCATTTTTAATTTTTTGAGGAAACGCCATGCTGTTTTCCATAGTGGCTGCACCAGTCTGCATTCCCAACCAGCAGTAAAAGGAATCCTTTTTCTCCACATCCTCGCCAGCACTTCTTTGTTGATTTGTTGATGATAGCCATTCTGACAGGTTCATGAGATGGTATCTCATTCTTGTTTTGATTTGCATCTCTGCGATGATTAGTGACTTTGAGCATGTTTTTAAATGTCTCTGGACCTTTTGGATGTTCTCTTTTGAAAAGTGTCTATTTAGGTCCCTTGCCCATTTTTTTATTGGATCATTTATCTTCCTTTAGTTAAGTTGTATGAGTTCTCTATAAATTTTGGAGATTAAACCCTCATCTGAAATAGGATTGGCAAATATGTTCTCCCATGCAGTGGGCTTTCTTGTTTTGTTGATTTCTTTTGCTGTTCAGAAGCTTTTTATTTTGATGTAGTCCCATTTGTTTATTTTCTCCTTAGTCTCCATTGCCCTAGGAGCTGTGTCGGTAAAGATATTGCTATGACATATGTCTGCTATTTTGCTGCCTATGGAGTTTTGTAGGATTTTTATGGTTTCCCATCTTAATATTCAAGTCTTTTAGCCATTTTGATTTTGGTGATGTAGTTTCACTTTTTTGCGTATATCTGACCAAATTTTTCAGCACCATTTACTACAGAGACTATTTTGACTCCATTGTATGCTCTTGCCTCCTTTGTCAAATATTAATTGAACATAATGGCTTGGGTCGATTTCTGGGTTCTCTGTTCTGTTCCATTGGTCTATATGTCTGTTCTTGTGCAAGTATCAGGCAGTTTTGAGAACCGTGGCTTGGTAATATAGCTAGATATCTGATATTGTGATCCCTCCAACTTTGTTCTTCTTTCCCAAGATAGCTTTGGCTATTCGGGGTCTTTTTTTATTCCAGATGAGTTTCTGGAGAGTTTGAAATATGCCGAATTTCTGGAGAATTTGAAATATGCCATTGGTATTTTAATGGGGATTGCATTGAATCTGTAGATTACTTTAGGTAGTATGAACATTTTAATAAGATTGATTCTACCAATCCATGAACATGGTATGTTCTTCCATTTGTTTATGTCTTCCTCTCTCTTTTTTCAATGTCCTGTAGTTTTCCGAGGACAGGTCTTTTACCTCCTTAGTTAAGTTTATTCCTAGGTATCTTAATATTTTTGGTGCAATGGTAAATGGGATTGTTTTTTTCATTTCTCTTTCTATGAGTTTATTATTGGTGTATAAAAAAGCCATAGATTTCTGGACGTTAATTTTGTATCCTGCTAGATTTCCAAATTCATTTATTAGTTCTAGTAGGTTTTTGATGGAGTTTTTGGAGTTTTCTATGTACAATATTTTGTCATATGTGAATAAGGACAGTTTTACTTCTTTTCCAGTTTGGATGCCTTTTATTTCTTCTTCTTGTCTGATTGCTGGAGCTAGCACTTCCAGTACTATGTTGAACAGGAGTGGTAAAAGTGGCATCCCTGTCTTGTTCCTATTCTTAGGGGAAATGAGTTTAATTTTTGCCCGTTGAGTATGGTGTTCATTGTAGATTTGTCATGTAGGGCTTTTATTATGTTGAAGTATGATCCCTCTATTCCCACTTGGTTGAGAGTTTTTATCAAGAAAGGGTGTTGGATTTTGTCAGATGCTTTTTCTGCATCAATTGATATGATTATATGATTTTTGTCTTTCAGTTTGTTTATGTGATGTATCACATTTATTGATTTGCAGATATTGTACCAGCCTTGTGTCCTCGGAATAAATCCCACATGGTCATGGTCTATGATCTTTCTGATGTAATGATGAATCCAATTTGCTAGAATTTTGTTGAGGATTTTAGCATCTATCAAGGATATTGGCCTGTAGTTCTCTTTTTTTGTGGTGCCTTTATCTGGTTTTGGGTAATGCTGACTTCATAGAAAGAGCTTGGAAGTGTTCCTTCCTCTTGAATTTTTGGAATAGTCTGAGGAGGATAGCTTTTAGTTCTTCTTTGAATGTTTGGTAGAACTCCTCTGTAAAGCCATCCGAACCATGGCGTTTGTTTGCTGGAAGATTTTTGAGCACTGTTTCAATTTTTTTGGTACTTATTGGCATTTTTTTGATTCTTCGTGGTTGAGTTTTAGGAGCTTGTATTTTTCTAAGAATATGTCTATTTCGTCTAGGTTATTCATTTGTTTGGAATATAATTGTTCATAGTATTTTTTTCAGAATTGTTTGTGTTCCTGTGGGATCAGTTTTTACTTCACCTCTCTCTGATTTTGTTTATTTGGGTCCTTTCTCTTTGCTTTGTTGGTGAGCCTGGCTAGAGGTTCATCAATCTTGTTTATCTTTTCAAAAAACCAGCTCTTCTTCTTGTTGATCTTTTTTTTTTTTTTTTTTTTTTTTTTTTTTTTTTTTTTTTTTTTTTTTTTTTTTTTTTTTTTTTTTTTTTTTTTTTTTTTTTTTTTTTTTTTTTTTTTT
>PVJC01018927.1:0-16440 GCA_004026665.1 Murina feae | reverse complement strand
TATCCATTTTTGTTTTGTTTTTTGAGGTAGGTCTGTAGAGCTATGAACTTCCCTTTCAAGACTGCTTTCACTGTATCCCATAGATTTTGGATTATTGTGTTTTCATTGTCATTTGTTGCCATGATGCTTTTTATTTCTCCTTTAATCTCTTTGGTAACCCAATTTACTAGCATGCTATTTACCCTCCAGGTCTTTGATTTTTTTTTGTTTTTATTGTAGTTTATTTTATTTCTACTTTTATTCCATTGTGATCTGAGACGATGCTTGATATGATTTCTATCTTCTTGAATTTGAAGAGACTTTGCCTGTGACCCAATATATAATCTGTCTTTGAGAATGTCCCATGTGCACTTGAGAAGAATGTATATTCTGTGGCTTTGGGGTGAAATGTTCTGAAAATGTCAATTAATTCCATCTGATCTAGTGAGTCATATAGGATTGCTATTTCTTTGCTGATTTTTTGTTTATAGAGGATTTGTTCAGTGGTGTTAGTTGGGTATTAAAGTCCCCTACTATGACTGTATTGCTGTAAATCTCTCCCTTGATATCCTCTAGAAGTTATTTTATGTGTTTTTGTGCTCCTGTATTGAGTGCATAAGTTTACCAGAGTTATATCTTGTTGTTATATTATATTGATCCCTTTAGTATTATGAAGTGGCCTTTCTTATCTCTTGTGATGGTCTTCACTTTGAGGTCTAATTTGTCACAATAAGTATTGCTACCCCAGCTTTTTTTTCATTTCCATTCACCTGAAAAACCTTTTTCCATCCTCTTCATCAGTCTGTACAAGTCCTTTGTTCTGAGGTGGGTTTCCTGTAGACAGCAGATATATTGGTCATGTTTTCTTATCCATTCAGCTATCCAATGTCTTTTTATTGAGGCACTTAGTGGGGCATTAAATGTAATCCATTGACATTTAAAGTGATTATTGATAGGTAATTGTTTGTTTCCATTTTTATTCTTT
Organism: Murina feae; assembly: GCA_004026665.1. NCBI lineage: Eukaryota > Metazoa > Chordata > Mammalia > Chiroptera > Vespertilionidae > Murina > Murina feae. The sequence continues at coordinate 15,476 of PVJC01018927.1, read as the reverse complement.
ATGCCTGTGTTCCTTCTTCCCTTCCTATTTCTTCTTTTTACGGCAGACCCTTTAGCATTTCTTGCATTGCTGGTTTGGTGGTAATAAACTCCCTAAGTTCTTTATTATCTATTAAGCGCCTGATTTTACCCCCAATTTTGATTGATAGCCTTGCAGGGTACAGTATTCCTGGATTCAGCCCCTTGCTTTGCATGACTTTATATATTTAATTACATTCTCTTCTGGCCTGACAGTGCTTCTGTTGAGAAATCAGTCGATAGTCTGATGAGTGATCCTTTGTAGGTAACTTTCTGTCTCTCTTTGGCAGCCTTTAAGATTTTTAATTTGTCATTGCTATTTTCCAATTTGTATATAATGTGTCTTGGCGTTGGTCTTCTTGGGTTCATCTTATTGGGAATCTATGTGCTTCTTGAACTTGTGTGAGTTTTTTCTTGCCTTTATCAGGGAAGTTTTCTGTCATTCTTTCTTGAAACAGGTTTTCTATTCCTTGCTCCGTTTCCTTTCGTTCTGGCACCCCTATTATGTGGATGTTGTTTTGTTTCGCATTGTCCCAAAGTTCCCTTAGGCTCTCCTGCTGTTCTTTAATTTTTTTTTCTAGATGCTGCTCTGCTTGGGTATTTTTTTCTACCTTGTCTTCTAGATCACTGATGTGGCCCTCTACTTCTTCCAGTCTACTGTTGATGGTTTTTATTTAGTTCTTTATTGAAGCAATGTCATTTTTCATTTCTTCTTGATTCTTCATTTCCTCTTGGTTTTTACACATATTGTTGAATTTGTTTTCCATCATTTCCAGCGACCATATGACCAGTGCTCTGAATTCATTCTCTGACATATTGCTTGCCTCCATTTCCTTTATTTCCTTTTCTGGTGATGCCTCCATTTCTCTTGCATGTGGGCTGTTTCTTTGACTCCCCATGATTACTCCTCTTTGGGTGTCTGGTTATGTAGCTCTCTCTCTCCTGTATTGACTTAAAGGCACAAGATACAACACAGCAAGACACAACACACAAGGCACCAAACACAAATGTATTCACGATACTAATAACCTCAAATATAGGTGACCACCAGAAAATAGAGAATTAGGGGAGAGAAAAGAATGCACAAATGATATTGAGAAAAGGGAAAAATGTAAGAGAGAAGAGGAAGAGAAGAAAAAAAGAGAGAAAATATATGTATATGGGGAGAAAAATCCTATAAAACAACTAATCAAAAAAAAATAGAAAGAAGAAACTCCCAGAGATGAATGCAAACTACAAACAAGAACGAAACCAAAAAGTACAAACAAAAAACACCCATGAATCTGAGGAGGTAGAGCTTATTTCCAGAAGGTAAGATGAAGAAATTGAATGGAGAAATAGCCACAATTCAGTATAGAGGAGGTAGAAAGAGAATGAGTGTATAAGAAGAAAAGTAAAAAACAAAATACAAAAAATGAAAAATATGTACATATATATTAAAAAATATATATAAAAGGAAATTTTATATGTGTGTATATATATATGTGCATTTATATATGTGTGTATACACATATATACAAACACACATATATAAATTTTCCCCTTCTTTAATCTATCTACATATTTGTTAACTATTGGAAAAGGAGAATAGAGAGTAGATAGGTCAGAGTTGGTGACTGGGATTAATTAAGCTATTAGTAGAAGAAGATAACAAACGGAGAGGAAAAATAGAAGAAAAAAAAAAAGAAAACCAAACTAATCAACAATCAGACAGACAACAAGATAGAAAGAAAGAAAAAGACAAAACAAACAAACAAACCCTAGAAAAAGGAAGAGAAAAAAATTGCATAGTGAAGAAACAGAAGAGAGAAGTGTGTATGGACGTAGAGCAGGAGGGCTGAAATCTAAACTAATAAAAGCGGAATAGTAAAATTAACCGTTTCTCCGTGACGCCCACAGCCAATCAGAATGGCTGTGTGCAAATTAGCGCAGCCAACGTGGCGGCCGCCACTCACGGACCTGAGTAAACGTTTAGGCAGCATCTGTTGCAGCAGGAGCGAAAGCAAAACTACGTGCTCGCTGGCTCCTTAGCCTTTGGCCTGAAGCAAAACGCACATTTGCAACAATTAAGTGTAACAATTGTTTCATTATAGAAGCCACGAGGTGAGGCAGAGAGGAGGCTTCGTTAGTAAAAGGCCTCGCCTTAAAGGAACAGCATCAATTATAGGAAACCTGCGTCCAGCCAGCCTTGCTGGGATGTTGGGCAATGGGAGCTGTGTGCAGCCTTAAAGCCCCTCACTCAGCCTGGTCAGGCACGCCAGCAGGTGGACATCCCCCGAGGGGTCCCAGACTGTGAGAGGGCACAGGCCGGGCTGAGGGACCTCCCGAGTGCACAGAGCGGCTGCAGGGCGGGACAGCGCAGGACCCAGGACCCGTGAGTGGGAAAGAGGCGGCAGGGTTGGAGGGCAACACGAAGCGGGAAAGAGGCGGCAGGGGGTCGGCAGTCTGCTTGGTGGGCTTCCCAGGCCCTTGGAGGGGCATTGGGGAGTGGGAAAAAGGCGGCAGGGGGTCGGCAGCCTGCTTGGTGGGCTTCCCAGGCCCCTTGCAGGGCACCAGGAAGTGGGAAAGCAAGGTGGCGGGCTGGGGAGTGGGAAAGAGGCAGCGGGGCGGACTCGGCCTGCTTGGCAGCTGCCCAGGCCCTTTGTCGGGCACCGGGGAACGGGAAAGCAAGGCTGCAGGGGCCAGGGGCCTGCTTGGCAGCTCCCCAGACCCCTTGGCGGCACCGGGAAGTGGAAAGGAAGGCAGCAGGGGACCGGTGAGTGGGAAAGAGTCAGTGGCCTGTTTGGTGGCTCCCCAGGCCCTTTGGGGGCCACTGGGGAGCGGGAAAGCAAGCTCTTGGGGGCTGGAGTCTTGCTTGGCGGCTCCCCAGACCACTTCCGGGGATCAGGGAGCAGGAAAAGGCTGGCCTGACCACGAGGCGGGGTTTTCCCTGTTTTCTGGTGGCTGGAGGAAGATGGGCAGTAGGCAAGCTTGGGAGGCAGGTCGCACCCAGCCCTGGCCACAGCTCAAAAAAGAGAACAACATGCAGGAGAGGGCAAGAGTCTGAGAGATCATCATAGAGGGGGTGCTTGCTCCAAGCCTCCACGGTGTGCCTGGAGGCAGGCCCCCAGCAGGTAGACACACACAGGAGGACTGCTCCGATCCTCTGATGCGGCTGGGGGCAGGTCCCCAGTGGTGACACACACACACACACACAGAAGGCGCCTGGCAGACTGGGGCCATCATAGGATATCCACTGAGGGATCCCAGACTGTGAGAGGGCACAGGCCGGGTTGAGGGACTCCCTCCACCCCGAGTGCACAAATTTTTGTGCACCGGGCCCCTAGTTGGATATATAAGTAAGATCAATTTATAAATTAGATATATAAGTGAAAACAAAGGATAGGAAAAATCTAAGCAGGAACAGGATAAGAGAAACAAGATAAAAAAGGGAAAAGTGAGGAAGAGAGTGTTGGCATAAAGGACAAATTGAGATAGAGTAAAATAATGCTAAAGGAAAAATAAGATTAGAAAATAGAACACTTATCCCAAAATAAAATAAAATAAAATAAACTTTTAAAAAGGTAAAATAATAGTAGTAGTAATAATAATTAAAACAAAATTATGAAAAGATAAATTCATGTGAGAGAAAAAAATTTAGTTTCTGAAGAAAAGATAAAAAAATAAAAATGTGCGGTAGTGAAGGTTATTCACTTCCTCTGCTGTTCTGTTTGTCACTTTTTTTTCCTGTCATGTATTCAGGACAGTATTGAAGTTCTCTGCAATTCACCACTCCTCTGTGTCATAAGCTACAACCCTGTTTTCATGCAGGTGGGATCTCTTTGTTTCTCATCCTGCCTTTAGATGTATTTATACAAATCAATTTGTGATTCAAACCCTTGGTGGCTGTGTTTCTGTATTAATATCTGGGGATAAAAGGCATCTATACCAGTATTTACATATTGCTTTCTCTGAGGCACTTAATACTGGGTTGGGGGAACAGACTGCCCCAGAGCTGGTTTTCTATTAGTCTCTCCCCACTCTGAGCCCCAGGTTTCACAAAAACAACTTTCCCCTGCAGTCTCTGTGAGTGTTTTTAATTGGAAGATCCTATATACTGGGCTTAGTAATCAAAATCAAGGACTTAAAAAGAAAAAAAGCCAGAGTTGAGCGCGTGGACTCTCGACTTTTTCCCCTGGCACTGCATAGCCGGTATACTGGTAGAAGTTAAGGCTGCCTTTCTGGCCCAGCCCAGCTGTGGGTTGATTTCTAGAGTACCCTCCCGCCAGCAACCCCCTTCCACATTCACAGGCTACTGACCCCAACAGCCCTAAATTTTGTGGGGCGCAGTCTTCCTCTGAGACTCTAGATGTCACTGCGTGCGTTTCTCCCTCCAGCCTGGATCAGACTTTACATTTCTCTAGGCAATGTCTGACCTTTCCATCAGTGGATTGCTTCACCAGCTGTGTTTAATTTGCCAATTTCAAGTGTTCCTTCTATCTGCTCTGTGAGAAGGAGCAGGGCTCGTCGCATCCCCATATTTGCGCTGCTTTGTCTCCACCTGGACAGACTATTTAGGCTGTGGTTTCGGAGGCTGGAGTCCCGGTGTTCTTGGCTTCGCAATTGAGGTGTCTGATATCTGGGCATTGTTGTAGGGTCCCAGGAGGTATCTGAGGTATCTCGTGTTGAAGGTGAGGCTGGGCTTCCGACCACAGCCACTCTCCCCTTCAAGAAGGCCTGGCCTCAGCAGCAGAGGCTGCCTGGCCAGCGGAGCCCAGTCCGGCAGTCCCCAACAGTCCCTTGGAATATAGCTGTCCCTCTCTCACAAATACAAACACTCTGCGCTCATCCACGCACTCTTCTTTCGTCCTCTCACATGCTTTCTTGTAGCCTGCCATTCCGTCAGCAGCCATCTTGGGTCTCCCTTAAAAATTCTTCATATCCATTTACTTATTTTCATCTTACTGCTACTCTGAATTTAGGCCACCATAAGCTATGACCTAGATTAATAGTCTTACCTTTTCCCTTTCCCAACCTTCTATTAAATATTAGTGCTGTTTAATTTTTTGTTTCCCTACTAGAGTTTCTCTTTTATTATATGCCAAGAATTTGGCACATAGTAACAAATAATCATTTGTTCAACCTAAGAGGGAAGGGAAGGAAAAAGGACAGAATGGCTTTCATTGGAGAGATTACAAATGAGTTGGTATTTTAAGAGGTTTTGTTATGTAGAAGGGGTGGTAAGAGAGAGAGGTTAAATATGAAGAAAAGTTTGTTTATCACAGAAAGAATTCCACAGGGCACATTAACAAGGCTATAGAAAATGTACATAAAGCAGAGTTTCATAACTTGTATGCCATGTAACATGCTGATGTGCCACAAATGGATTACAGGAGAAACCAGACAGTAGCTTGGATGCTTCTGTTCAAATCTAGGTTCTTCTGACTCTGAAACTCATGTTCTTCCCAGTAAATCTTATTGCCCTAAATGTGAGATGATTTTGCCAACTGTTGCCATTAATTTTATTAAGCTTTTATTTTAAATGTTTTTATGAGGAAACCTAAAGATACACATTACAATTGTATAATTATTTTATATAATATTCTTAGAGATCATGTTAACGTGCTTCTTATTTTATATTATTAAACTAGAAGCCTGGTGCACAAAAATTTGTGCACTCTTGGGGGGGGAGGATGACCCTCAGCCCAGCCTGTGCCCTCTCACAATCTGGGACCCCCTCGGGGGATGTCCACCTGCTGGCGTGCCTGGTCAGCCTGGGTGAGGGGCTGATGGCTGTTTTCAGGCTTGCCTAGCCCCCAGTGAGGACCCTCACCCCGTGGGGATGTGGCCAGCCTGGGTGAGGGGCAAAGGGCCGTTTCAGGCTGCCCACACACCCTTTAGGGTTTGGGTCCCTACTGGGGTTCCTGGCTGGAAGCAGGTATCTGAGATTATTTAACTTCTATAATTGAAACGTTGTTGCCTTGGTCCCCCACTCAAAGCCTGGGTTGCCCCTGGCAACCTAAGGTCCCAGCCTGGGAGGTATCTAGGGTTTGTTTCTCTTCTATAATTGAAACTTTGTAGCCTTGAGTAGAGCTCAGGGCCCGCAGGGCCCTGGCTTCCTCCATTGCCAGGGGCAACTCCATCTCTGTGGCTGCCACCATTTTAGTTGAGTTAATTTGCATACTTGCTCCTGATTGGTTTGTGGGTGTGGTTTGTGGGTGTAACAGAGTGAGGGTTAATTTGCATAATACTCTTTTATTAGATTAGATGTATATACAAGGTGGGGCAAAAGTAGGTTTACAGCTGTTCATATGGAAAATAATACAATCTAATATAATAAAAGAGAAACATGCAAATTTGACCGTTACCACCAGCCAATCAGAGCGGCTGCATGCAAATTAACCCAGCCTAGATGGAGGCCAACAGCCATGGAACTAGAGCAACAGCCATGGAACTAGAGCAAACTGTTGCAACTGCCTGCCTAGGCTGGCTGAGCCTCTGCTCACAGCCACGCCCACCAGCCAATCAGAGCGGCTGTATGCAAATTAATCCAGCCAAGATGGAGGCTGGCAGGGCGGCTCTGCATTGGGAGCCTCCACGGCCGGCATAGCTGTGCCAGGTGTGTCAGCTCAGTGGGAGGGGGGGGTCTGGCCTGGGGCCTCCTCGGGGCATCCAGGAGCAGCTGCCCTGGGTCTGCTGCCTAGCTCCGCCCCCGGGAGCCTCCGAGGAATATCCAGGAGCGCCTGTCCCGGGTCCACTGCCTGGCTCCACCCCCTGGGGGCCTCCCCGGGGCATGCAGGAGCACGGGGCCTCTGTAGGGCTTGTAGGAGCAGCCGTCCTGGATCCACTGCCTGACTCTGCCCTGGGAGCCTCCTCAGGGTGTCCAGGAACACCCGTCCAGGGTCCGCTACCTTCATCCGCCCCCCAGGGGCCTCCAGAGGGCGTGTGGGAGCATCTGCTGCACAGTGCGGAGAATCCAAAGCCAGTCCACTGCCCAGCTCCACCCCGGGTGTGTTTGCTCAGCAGCAGGGCCCCACCGAGGGATTCTGCACCAGCGTCCGCCCCTGGCTTGCCACCCAACTCTGCGCCAGGTGTGTCCCCTCAGTGGTGTGGGCCCACCAGGCGTGTGCAATCGTGGGCCTTCCGGTGGGAAACGTCCAGGCCTGCACTAATGGCTCTCAGCCCTTCACTGAGGGCACAGGCCGGGCTGAGGGACCCTCACCCCCACCCCCCCAGTGCACAGATTTTTGTGCACCGGGCCCCTAGTAATTAATAAGTAATAATACATGAATAAACTCCTTTACATACTCACAACTATAAACCTACTTTCGCCTAAGCCTGTATAATGAAAGTTTAATGCTGTACTTCTGAGCTTGTTCCCAGGATGAATTTTCTGTTTACTAGTGCTAAGAAAGGAATTACTTGCCCTGGCTGGTATTTCTCAGTTGATTGGATGTCCTCCTGGGTACTGAAAGGTTGCTGGTTCAATTCCCGGTCAGGGCAAATCCCCAGGTTGTGGGCCTGATCCCTGATAGAGGGCGTGCAGGAGACAGCCAGTCAATGTTGCCCTCTCACATCGATGTTTTTCTCTTCTCCCTTTCTCTCTAAAAATTAATAAACTATCCTTTTTAAAAAAGAAAGGAATTAGTTTATGAAACTATTTGTAATTGTCAGTTTTATACTATTACAATATTGTAGACGGAAGGAACACTGAAACCTGCGAAGAATTTTTATGAGTTTATTTTATTATCTCTGTTGTTGAAAGTATTGCAGATGGCCCCCTGTTTCCCCCCTGTCCCTTGCCCCTGGCCTTCATCATGCTGTTGTCTGTGTCCATGGGTTTTGCATATATGCACATAAGTTATTTGATTAATCTCTTCCCCTCCACCTTCACCTTCCCTCTGAGATTCATCAGTCTGTTCCATGCTTCTGTGTCTCTGGATCTATTTTGTTCATCCGTTTATTTTGTTCTTTAGATTCCACTTATGAATGAGATCATGTGATACATGTCTTTCTCTAGCTGGCTTATTTTGCTTAGCATAATACTCTCTAGGTCCCTCCATGCTGTCTCAAAGGGTGAGAGGTACTTTCTTTTTAGTGCTGCATAATATTCCACGGTGTAAATGTATCATAGCTTTTTTTATCCTTTCATATACTGATGGGCATTTGAGCTGTTTCCAGATCTTAGCTGTTGTGAGTTGCACTGCTATGAACATAGAGGTGCATATATTCTTTCTGACTAGTGTTTTGGATTTCATAGGATATATTCCTAGACCGGGGATCACTGAGTCAAATGGGAGTTTCATATTTAACTTTTTGAGGAAACTCCATACTGTTTTCTATAATGGCTGCACCACCAGTCTGCATTCCCAGCAGCAGTGTACTAGGGTTCCCTTTTCTCCACACTCTCACCAGCACTTGTACTTGTTATTTGTTGATTTGTTGATGGTAGCCATTTTGACAGGTGTGAGGTGACAATACTTCATTGTTGTTTTAATTTGCATCTCTCTGATGATTAGTGACTTGTGAGTTAATTTGAGCCAAACTGTTCACAATTGCTGGAAAGATTGAGATGATGCTCTTATTGAGATAGTGCTCAGGATAATGGCAGTTTTGCACCTTATTTAAATTCTGTATGGATGAAAAGGGGCTATATGCTAGGTAACCTGACATTCTCAGAGAAGGCCTTCATGGAGGCCTTGCAAAGTTAGAGACCTAAAGTAACCACAAAGGATGGTCTGAAATTAAAACTTTTTAACTAAAAGCAGTTTATGGTGAGTAGTCATATCCCAGGCTGGCATCTTCCTTGACAGAGGCCAATCTTTATCCTAACTGAGCCTGTCTATTGTCTTTTTGCATATATGATGACATAGTGGAATGTCAAAGTAAATTTTTTTTTTTTTTATGAATCCCTCAAAGCACAAGCACAGCTTTGTGGAGACCACAAATCCTCTCATTGTTATTGAGTTAATTGTTAGCTGTTAACTATCCTGTATCCACCTATATAAAAGAAGTATGTGTCTATCGTTTTGCTTTTTATCCAATCCCAGAGATTTCCCTGCTTTGCTTTCTCCCACCTCCCTAATCTATCACCATTGGATTTCATATAATGCACATACATCTTCTCTTTTGATTGAAATGTATAAAATGAGGTGCAAAACTGCCATTCTCTGGAGCATTATCTCAATCTGTTGAGGTTGTTACTGGTAATTGTCGACAGTTTGCTTCAAATAAACTCATAAAAATTCTTCACAGGTTTGAATGTTTCTTACGTTGACAGTGTTCTTCTATAGTCCTTGTCCAAAAAAAATTAAAATTTTTGAAAACTTACAATCCTGAGACTGAAAACTTGTATTGTTTTGAATCTTAAAATTGATAAATTAGTATTTTAGTTATAAAAGCATCTAATAACAGTCTACTTTATATAAATATCTTTGCTTTTTCCCAGAAAGTTTAAGATATTTTTCCCCTTATCATTTAAGGTCAGCAAAGGAGGCAGAAGACAAAGTAAAAAAGGCAATAGAAAAAGGAGAGACTCTTCCTACAGAGGCCAGGTTTGACTCCAACTGTATTACACCAGGTAATTCCCTAAGAGATTGAAAGTAAAAATTTTAATTTTTGAAATGTAATTTTTCTTTTCTAGCCTTTATGTATTTTGTCCTTAGGATTCCATTTGCTTTATTTTTAAATTGTGTCTCCTTATGAGATGGTTTGGTCACCTTGGTCATATTGCTCTTGTGAAAACCCACTGTAGGGATTAGTAGATGTTGATAAGAGCAAGTGTAGACTGGACTCTTCCAGATGCACAGAATTTCAGATCTAAAAGGAACTTAAAAGATTTCTCTAAGTGCTGCCATTTATTTGTATGAAAAAGTGAGGTTGTGGCTCATCCAGGTTCATGTAGCTAGCTTGTTTTGTTCCAAATAAGAAACCTATTCTTCTAGTTCAGAATGTTTACTACTTTACATCTGATAGGCATTTATGACTTCTATGACCTTAGGATAAATGAATTTGTCAGTATTACAAATATAATTCTATATGCAACAACACACTCTATACTTCCTAGAGCTTTTTCTGATAGTATAATCCTTTGCATTGGAAAAAAAATCTTAAAATCTTATTTTTTCTTGAATTATTTACTAACTCTGGTAATTTTCTTTTTCATTAAGTGCCCTAATCACACATTACTTGATTTCATAACCAGTTTTATCCTGATTGTGGTTTAAGTTTAAGACTGTATTGGTTTGGCTATTGACCATCTGGACTTTTCATAAAACATAATCATGTAGACTTGGTTTCCAGATTAACAATAATTTTCCAGGTTAACAGTGGCAATAATAATAGTTTTTGTTGTTACCATTAGCAATCTAATTGAAGTTGCATTACTTATGACAAAAACTTCAGAATACAGTGAGAAACTAGAAGATTAAGGTTTGTTAGACAGTTGAAACTGCCCTTGTGTGAAAGTATTTGCAGCAGAGTCCTGAGGCAGTGGTGACATTCCTTGACTTTCCCTGTGGGACATTAACTTCATTTAAGGATAATCAGTGAAATTAGAAACAGTGGTGTTATTTGGTAGGGAACGGTATGGCATTACTTGCTTTACTAAATAAGAAAGAAGCTTTTGTCTGCCTTTGGAGATTTTAGCTATTCATGTTGTCACTGGGAATGTACTGTTTTTATGTCTTTCTTAGATTAAATTTTTTAAACTTTTTATTTATAGGGACTGAATTCATGGCCAGGTTACATGAACACCTGAAGTATTTTGTAAATATGAAAATTTCTACAGACAAGTCATGGCAAGGAGTTACCATCTATTTCTCAGGCCATGAGGTTATTATCTTTTTAAATATATTTTCAGAGTTTTAAAATTTTAATTTCTAATGCATATCATATTATTAAAATTTGTAAAACATTATATTTAGACTCCTGGAGAAGGAGAACATAAAATCATGGAATTTATCAGATCCGAGAAAGCAAAGCCAGATCATGATCCAAACACCAGACACTGTCTTTATGGTTTAGATGCTGACTTGGTAAGTATATTTGTTGTTATAACCTCATGCCACTGTAGTTAAATATCTGAGATATTTAGTCTTTATGTAAGAAGCTTTCTGGCTGTGGAAACAAATATTGGAGACAAAATAGTGATTATTACTTCTGCCATTATAAAAACAATTTAAAAATGAGTTCTTTTGCCATATATGATCAGCAAGTCTCTTTGTAGTTAGTGTGCACACCTGACTAATCCTAATGCTATGAATGACCTGCTGAGGTCAAAATAGGAAGCGCTTTTTACCCACATGCTTTTAATACATAACTTTTAATACCAAACGATTTGATGACTCCATGACCTAACTAACTTGACTAGACTTCTTTTAAGTTTTTATTGTGAAAATTTTCAAACATAGACAAAAGTAGAGAAGATAGTGTAATGATCCTGCTCATGTCCTTTATTTACCTTAAATAATTTTCAACTCCTATCCCTACCCATCTGTCTTATTTTTCCTTCTCTGGATTCTTGAAGCATATCTCAGACCTTGTATCATCTAATTTATAACTATTTCTCTAAAGAGGTTTATTTAAAAAAGCAACACCATAATCCCACGTAAAACGAAAATTAACAATCACTGTTTAATATGTAAATAACCATTTAGTATTCTGATTTCACTGGTTGCTTCATAAATGTTTTATTTTTTTAAATCAGAACTGAAATAAAGAAAACAATATATATTGAAGTTGGTTGAATATCTCACTAGACTATGTAATGTGCTTTGGGAATTAGAATACTAAGTAACAAAATTAAATGAAAATGCCCTTTTCCAATTTTTTTCTGAGTTTTCACATATTAGAGTATCCTGACCTCCAGAACAGTCCTATTTTCTACTGTTGGAAAAGCTGCTGTCTTTAATTTCTTACCCATTCTCTCCTGGTTTTGGGGATTTTTTTTTTGTTGGGGGTGGGCAGAATGAGTGTCTAAGGTCATGTGAATATAAACATTTTTTTCTTAGAATAGTGCATTTACTTTACCCCAATTATAACCTATAAATGGATCATATTTGATATTTCTATATGTAATGTGCTAACAAATTGGTTTTCCTTAAATAATCATGTTCTCTATATAGAAATATTTTTTATTTACTTGCTTTTGTGAAATTGATACTATAAAAGGTGAGAGAATAAAAACATTTCTTAATCATTTTTCAACAGATTATGCTTGGATTAACAAGCCATGAGGCACATTTTTCTCTTTTAAGAGAGGAGGTTCGGTTTGGTGGCAAAAAGACACAAAGGTAAGTCACACTCCCTATATGTTGGAAGAAAAAACAAATTAAATTAAGCATGGTAGTCTTACACAGATATCTGTTCTGTAAATATTTTTTCCCATTCTGTGGGTTGCCTTCTCACTCAGTTGATAGTCATAAAAATCACAAAATTTTTAATTGTAGTCCAACCTATTATTTTTGTTTCCTGTACTTTTAGTGTAATGTCCATGAAATCATTAACAAATCCAATGTCCTAAAGCTTTTTCCCATTTTACTCTAAGAGTTTTATAGCTTTAGCTCTTACATTTAGGTCTTTGATCCATGTTGCATTAACATTTATATATAGTACTATTGGCCTGGTGTATGAAATTCATGCAAGGGGAGAAGGGGTTCCCCTCAGCTTAGCCTGCACTCTCTCGCAATCTGGGACTGCTGGCTTCTAACCACTCACCTGCCTGCCTGCCTGATCACCCCCAACTGCCTCTGGCTGCCTGATCAACCCTAACTGCCCTCCCTTGCTGGCCTGATCTCACCCCCAACGGCCCTCCCCTGCCAACCTGATCTTGCCCCCAACTGCCCTCCCCTGCTAGCCTGATCTCGCCCCCAACTGCCCTCCCCTACCAGCCTTGTTGCCCCCAATTTCCGTCCCTTGCCGGCCTGATTTCAACTCCAACAACCCTCCCCTGCCAGCCTGATCGCCTCTAACTGCCTCTGCCTCAGCCCCCACAACTATGGCTTTGTCCTGAAGGAAGTCGGACATCTGGAAGATGGCCAGTCGACCCAGACTAATTAGCGTATTACCCTTTTATTAGTATAGATTATTAGTATAGATAGATTATATAATATAGGATTACTTAAATGAGGCTAAAGCCTTTTTCAGCAGGAGGAGATGCTCGTGGCAGACAAAAACACATAATCCCTATATCTGGACTGATAGCCAGTCATATGCACTCTACTGCCAAACTAGTCATTAAAAAATTGAACTGCTTTCTTACACCTTACACCAAACATCTGTTGCCCTTAAAACGGCCTCCTCAGCCCCCACTTTAGGTTCTGCCTTTTCTAGTTCTCTCAGATTAGGTTCTTATTGGTCAGTTTCTATGCCAGTCAGTGTCTCTGAGCCTGATCAAAGAGGTGGGGCTGATGAGTCGCCTGGAGGCCCGGAGAGAAACAGAGGCACTACTACAGGAAAAGCCTGGAAAGAAAGAGAGAGGCAACGGCTGATCAACAGCTGCCATGGAGGCTGCGGGTTATGCCCTGCCTCTCTCTTGGCAGGCCTCTCTCCAGGCCTGATCCGCAGGCCCCTCAGCAGTCAGTGCTGGGTGGCTGCGCCACACTGGCTATAGTCAGTGCTAGGTCGCCATAGCAAGCCAGCACTGACTTCCAGGGTTCGGTCGAACCTTAGGTCGTTATGGATGTTATAGACCCTGGCTCTTTATATCTATAGATAAGATAAGGGTCCAACTTTTTTCTTTCACATGTGGATATCCAGTTTTGTCACCACCACTGTTGAAAAGATTGTCTTTTCCCCACTTTATTTTTGTTAAAAAATCCTTGAAATTTTCTTAGCGACAGCATTGAATCTGCTGATCCTTTTGGGTAGTATTTGCATCTTGATATTAAGTATTCCAATGCATTAACACGCGGTCTTTAATTTCTTCCATCTACATTTTGTAGTTTCAGTGTACAACTCTTTTGCCTTTTTTTTCTTTTATTTAAAAAAGCAAATCCAAAATATAACCACTATGCTGTACATTTCATCCCTAGGACTTATTTAACCTATAACTGTAATTGGTATCTTTTGACAACCTGCACTCATTTTCCCCTCCTCGCCCCTACCTCTGAGTACCATAAGTCTATTCTCTGTGTCTCTGAATTTGTTTTATGCCTCTCTTTTTTCCTTTTGCTTCTTTTGTCAAGTTTATTACTAAGGGTTTTATTTTTTGGGGTGTAATTGCTTCTTAATTTCCTTTTTGGTTTCTTTGTTGTTGGTGTGTAAAAGCAAAAGTGACTTTTGTATATTGATCTGCAGCTGTGCTGAATTTTTTTTTTTTTTTTGTACAAGTAGCTTTTTCTGTGGATTCTGTGGGATTTTTTTCATATAGAATTATGCCATCTGTAAATAGAGATATGTTTTATTTCTTTTTTGCTAATTCAGATGCCTTTTATTTGTTTTCTCGCCTACGTGCTTTGGCTAGGACTCCCAGAATAGTGTGGTAGGACTACCAGAATAATGAATAACTATAGTAAAAATGAGTATCTTGTCTCATTCATGATCTTAGAAAGAAAGCTTTCAGACCACTAAATGTGATGTTAGTTATGTTTTTTATATAGATTCCATTTATATTAAGGTTTCCTTCTATTCGTACTTTGCTAACTATTTTTATCATGAAAGTGTGTTGAATTATGACAAATTTATTTCTGCTAAATGATTGTGTGGTGGTTTTTACTTTATTACTGTAGTGTATTACATAAACTTTTTTCTTATATTGAAACATCTTTGCATTCCTGTGATAAATCCCTTGCCATTGGTGTATAATCTTTTTAGTATGCTGTTGTTAACTTGTATTCTTACTTGTAGTTAGAGACCAGGAATATAGACCCCTATATCAAGGGGTCTATATTCCTGGAATATAGACTCCTATATCAAGCCAGGAAAAGGTAAGAAAAAGTGATGCTGCCTCATCATTGAAGCCTTGGACTCTACTGCAATAGATATAAAAGTATATACTCACTTATCTGTCTGCTGTCTGCTGGTGGACAACCGTAAATGGGACAGATGCCATGGTTCCTTATGTCTATCATGTATTATTTAGGCTTTCTTAATTCTGAGTCCTTCCATAGAAAACATAATGTAAACCAATTATTTTGAACTTTATGCTATCTACTCTATAAAAGCGAAATATTAAAATTAACCGTTTCTCCGAGACAGGGTAAGCCACGCCCACCAGCCAATCAGAGCGGCTGTATGCAAATTAGCCCAGCCAACATGGCGGCCGCCACTCACGGACCTGAGTGAACAGCCCTTTCCATTGCGGCAGGAGCGAAAGTGAAGCTGCGCCCGCTCAGCTCCGCTCCGCTTAAACTGCCTCTAGCAAAACACAGCTTTGAAACATCTGAAACAATGTAACAATCATAGAATCCTCCGGAGCTGAAGGAAAGAGCAGCTCCGGCCTAACCAGTAAAAGTAACAATTGTTTCATTATAGACGCTG
>PVJC01018926.1:0-30792 GCA_004026665.1 Murina feae | reverse complement strand
AATTGCCCCCTCTACCGACTTGGTCATCCCTCATTGCCCTCCCTGCCAGCCTGGTCATACCACGCAGCCTGCTGCTCAGTTGTTTGATCGCCCCTCACTAACTGCCCTGCCAGTCTGGTTTCCCCACGCAGCCTGCTGTTCAGTCTTTTGATTGCCCCTCACTAACCCCCCTACTGGCCTGGTTGCCCCATGCAGCCTGTTCAGTCATTCGTTTTATTATTTCATTTGCAATGGTCACTTAGGATTTTATATAGATAGATTACTTTCCAAATCCTGGCCTTGAAAGTTCCTTTCTTAGACAGTAAGCTCATTTAGGCCTTTCTCTCCTGCTCAGAGGCGCCACTGCAAAACTCAAGACAGAGGCAGTGGATGCCTCTTTCATATCCTCCTAGCATATAAGCACAAGCCCTCCTTTTAGTTATCTTCCCTTATTCCCTTTTCATTGAGTGGCTGCTTCCAAAACTGCAATCCTGTCACAGCCTTAGTAGTTTTACTGTGGTATTCCTTATGGAGTAGAAAGAGGAACATGGTTTTCCATTATGAAGGGAGGGGAGGTGGAAGTAATTACTTGAATTTCCCTCAATTATAGTTGGAAATGACTTCTTCTTGTCAGTTCTCTTAGTTCCTATCATTAACTTGCTCTAGAAAGGCAAATAATAGAAACAAATGAGACAATGATAATATCATAAAAAAACACTGTATATTGCATGTCTGCTGTGTGCCAGGTGCAGAATACTTTCCATCAAGTGCCTCATTTACTCTCCCAGTAACACTGTGAGGTATAGTTAGCTGACTATGAAGATGGAGGAATTAGCCCTCTTCCTAACTATGGTACTCACCACTGTCCCTATTATTTCAGCCTATCAACTTCCATTTGTGTTGTGCTGCTCACTTTACAGATCACTCTCCCAAACATTGTTTTATAAGATATTCATCCTTTCCCTGTCAGATAGTTGTGCAAGAGGAAACACTGCTACCTTTTGAGTCTCAAGAACTGGTTTTAAATCCTAGCTCTGTGGCCTAGTACCATAGTTTTTTACTTAGTACGAGTGGCCCGGTCCATGAAATTCATGCACTTGGGCAGGGGGATCCCCCAGCCTTGCCTGTGCCCTATCACAGTGCAGGAGCCCTGTGATCCATCACCCCAAAGAGGTAGGCCCTGCCCACCCACCTGGGGGTCCTCAATGGATTTCCCCAAAGAGGTAGACCGAGCAGGCAGATGCCTGCGGACTCCTGGAGGCAGGTCCACAGCAGAGGCCTTGCTCTGCGCATGCCTGCCTAATCCCCACCATGGCCCCGTCCCCAACCCTGATGCTGCAAGACCCTGCCCACCCATGCTTGCGGTGTATGCCCCTGCTGAGTGGTAGTGATGTTGCAGCATTCCAGACAATTTGCATATTCCTCTATTATTAGTATAGATTTATTTATTGATTGATTGATTGATTGATTGTAGTCCTCACCTGAGGGTATGTTTTTTATTGTTTTGAAAGTGAGAGGAAGGAGAGAGAGGGAGAAGGAGAGAGCGAGAGAGAGAGAGAGAGAGAGAAGAAGAGAGAAAGAGAAAGAGAGAGAGAAACATCAGTGTGAGAGAGAAACATGGATCCTGACAGGGATTGAACCCACAACGTGGATATTTGCCTTGACCAGAATTGAACCCACCACCTTTTGGTGCATGAGAGGATGCTCCAACTAACTGAGCCATGCTGGCCAGGGTAGCATATAAACTTTTTGATCTTGAGTAAATTACTTTTTGCTTGGTATCATTTTTCTTCTTAGAAAAATGGCAAGGATGATAATGTAGTAAACATTTGTTGAGTGCTGTTTATTACATACTAGACATATAAAGATAAATAAAACATTGCCCAAATCCTTGAGGATTTCTCAGTCAAGTAAGGGAATCATTTACGAAAACATAAAGCTTTAATATAATGTTGAAAACACATAATGGCAATATATGTGATTTGGGAAGGATTTTAGAGGAAATGAAACTAAATTGCAGGTTGTAGAACAAGTAAGAGTTTAGCTAGGCAAATAATATACAAAATCATTTTAGGTGGAGGAAACAGTATACACAAAGTTATGGAGTCATGAAAGAACATGATACATGTATGAAATAAGAGTAGTTTTACACTGATGGGGGTGTTTGCAGGGGAACCTGGAGTGGAGGAAAAGATGTAGGCCCCTGAGCTGTGATGCCACCGAATGTGAGGGAATTCAGAATTTAAAGTGGGAGGGTGCGTACATAATGCAGTTGTTAATCACTCTCATCTTGAGCAACTAACAATGCTTGATATTCTAAGTACTGGGGCAGGGAAGGCAGATTGAATGATGAACTTAGAGCTGAGTTTGCATAGTGCAGGAGCAGCAGAAGAATAGGCTTTTGGTGGTTGAGTGTGTCAATGAGAGAAAATTGGATTATCAGCTGTACTGGCCAGTTTAGATGGTACAGTGCTTAGGCATAGATCTGGCATTTGGGGAGTGTTTCTGAATTTGATACAGTAAGGTGGGTAGTATTAATCTCATTTAATATTGGTAGACTGTGGAGTTAAGATTCAGAGAGTGAAAATTATTTTCCCTGGATTACATACCAGTAGCTAGTAAATGGCTTAACTGAGAAATGATTCCAGGTTTTAAACTTCCTAGTTTATCGCCATTTTCAATATACCAACATGGGTGACCTTGGGTAAACCATTTTACCTCTCTGAGCTTCCTCCAAGGATTATGAAAAAAGCTGGTTTATGAATACCTACTGTAATATGTGGCACCTAATAGGAGATTAATAAATATTACTTCTCTTACCTATATCAAATTGTCTTTTGTTGAAATAATAGAGGAAAACTGAATAGTGTGGGACTGGAGAATTTTAATCTGTGGAAAAAGTGGATTTCATTGGTCTTGTTAAGTGCCAATAAAAGGTGGGCCAAACCATTCTGCACATACGAAATACCAAATGCCACCTTAACTAAATACATGTATGAAATATTAAATTATTTCCCTTACTCCTACCCTATCTTTGGAGTCATCGCTTTTGAAAGCCCTGTCATCCTCAAGAGTCGAAGTGAGGAAGAGAAATGTTTGTCTCCCCCTTCTCCATCAGCCACTTTAATGGAAGGAGGGTTGCAGAAAACCACTTAATCATAGCAATCTCTCTACCTAGACATGTAACGAAAAGCTTATTTTGGACATTTAATGTGATTTTGGGCAGCCAATTTCTCCTTCACTCCCCTTAAATGATGTGAAATGAGCTTTCGATTTAATCTAGTGCACTATATTAAAGAGTGATGGCCCACTCTGAATATAATTTTCATCTTAGCTATTTATTGGTTTTTGGAGCAGGGAGAAACCATCTGCCATCTTGCTGCAACTACTGTCTGAAGGGACAAAGGTTCTCAGTGAGGCTATATATTGCTCCTGCTGCCCCGACAGATGCCTTCCAAGTGACACAAAGGACATTGCAGGATGCAGGAGCTTTTGTGCATTTTCCCCCCAAATTGACTATTAATTCTTCTCTTCTATCAGGGGCCCTTGGACTTAACCCTGAAGTACTGTGTGAGAAGGAAGACTGAGTCTATTGACAAGAGGTTCTGTTTTGATATAGAAACTAATGAAAGGTAAGCTGTGCTGGTGTGAATTAACGATGTCCCATGTACCAGCTGCTGTGCCTGGGTAGATCTTTTCCTTTGTCATCTCTTGTTGAAAATGAGCAAATCTATTCATGACATTGTTGTCTTGGCTCTTCTGGCTACCCTTCACAGGGATCCCTGTTATACCTGGCCCAGTGTTAGTTCTCTCCATGCAAACTTCACTCAGCTTTGCTTCACCTGCTCTAGGCAGAAAAAGTCATTCCTAGGATTTAATTTGCTATCATATATGAAAAGATCATTGTTTGATGATGTTGCAAAAAGGACAAGATAACAAAATTCATTCTTTTTAAAAATATATTAATATTCTTATATAATAAAAGGTTAATATGCAAATGGACTGAACTGTGAAACGGCCAGTCCCTATGATGCACACTGACCACCAGGCAGCAGACGCTCAATGCAGGACCTACCCCCTGTTGGTCAATGTGCTCCCACAGGGGAAATGCTGCTCAGCAGGAAGCTGGGCTCATGGCTGGCGAGCACAGTGGCAGTGGAGGAAGCCTCTGCTGCCTCTGCTGCCTCTGCAGCAGCACTAAGAATGTCCAACTGCCTGCTTAACACTTAAAGCACCATGTCACTCACCAGTGACTGACACTA
This sequence comes from Murina feae, assembly GCA_004026665.1. Lineage (NCBI taxonomy): Eukaryota > Metazoa > Chordata > Mammalia > Chiroptera > Vespertilionidae > Murina > Murina feae. The sequence continues at coordinate 26,551 of PVJC01018926.1, read as the reverse complement.
TACTTTCTGTCTGAACCTCATCAGTCACTAGTGACTGACAGTATACTTTTTGTTCAGGCCACATCAATCATTGTTGACTGATGATATACAATTTAAAAAATTATATTCTTCTATTAATATAATTTAAATATATTGGAGATCATAAAAGAATGTACCTAAATACTACTTGTTACCAAAAAATATTTAATTAATATTATTAAAACATGGTATACACACAAATGGTTGTCCTGTGCAGGTTTCACAGAATATTATAACTTGTTTTGTCAACTTTCTGGCAATATCTCATTCAAATCGTGCTACATTATCTTTGTAGCATTTTTTACAATATCTTTGAACTTTAGACAATCTTCCAGTTTCTTGTTGCAGTTTGTGACAAGATATTTGAGGTATATTTATAGTACTGCTACTTGGAATTTCTTCATCCCAATAATTTGTCAGATGGACAGCTAATTTCTTCCAAAATTCTGTGATACTCATATTCTTCTTGTTAATATTTATAAATAAAATACGAGCATTAAATCAAACAGACTGTCAAATTACAGCAACAAGGACAGGGACATTGGAGGGAGGGTAACAGATTAGCCAAGGGATTTTGGTGCATGCATTTAAGCATAACCAATGGACACAAAACACTGGGGGTAAGGGGAGGCTGGGGGAAGGAAAGGGGGAAAAAGAGATATATGTACTAATCTTTGTAAAACTTTATGTAATAATAATAAAAAATATGAGCATTAAGAACAGCAGTATTTAGTAGGAGCTCAAAGACTAGCTTTTTATAACATTTCATGGATTTTCATAATGGATATTATAAGCACTCATTTGATCTGCTGCCTTTCCTGAATTATAATCCACTACAATTTTTGCTTTCAAGTAGTGACCTCATCTATTTTCAACATTCACCATTTCTGACATGTTTTGTTGAAAGAAGTAAGATGCCCCGCTTATTTTTCCATTTTAAAATGGTTATTCCCTTTTTGTTCTCTTTTACTATAATTTCTCCTCGTTTTAATTTCTTCATGAGGATTACTTCATGAGGATTTCCTTGTTGATTTGAACTTAATGTTCCTACTAAATGAGTATTATTATCAGGTAATTTATATGCTTAATCTAAACTCGTGTACTAGTTGTCTGTGTACAACGTGTGTCCCTTATTGAATACATCTCTACAAAGAGACATTACAACATTAGTTGGTATCATATTTTCTTTTTCTAAACTTTTCCCTGCATATACACGAAAAGCATATGTGTGCCCAGATCCACAGCACAACTTAAATAATGTAATACCATATTTGTGGCGTTTTTGTTTTAAATATTGCCTAAGTATTATGCAGCCATGAAATGGTATCAAAGATTCATCTATACATATAGCTTCAGATGGATCGTAATATTTTTTGAAATTTATTTCTGTTATCTATTAGTTGTTGTATTTTGCATAAACAATTGGAAACATCTGTCTCCTTATTGTCTGAAAAATATAGCATTCATAATAATATTTCAAATCTATTTCTTGACATTATTTTTTGGGGAAAGCTTGCATATATGCAGGATCATGCAACCAATGTAAACATAAAGATGCTAGTCTAACTAGTCCCATCCATAGTATCAACGAAAAAAATCTTTTCATTTTCATTTTTATTTGTCACAGTCCACTTACACAAATGCTGCGAGTTTTTCAACTCCTAATTTTTGCGACACATATAAGTTCATTTGTTTGGCAATATCCTCAAACAATTCATTAGGCACAAACAGTTCATAAGAATTCTCTACTGTTGCACATGCCTTTACATTCAAGTCTTCAATCCTAAAGCCAGACGGATAGGGGGAAGGCATGATCCTTGGTTGATTACCTCTCGGATTATGCCATTCTTCAAAATCCTCATCCTCATCCTCTGATGATGAAAAAAGAATGACTCTACGACATTTTTTAGGAAAACTAATTTCACTTGAATCACTTTCACACGCTTCTTCTACTGACATTGTCACTGTTATGGGTAAATAAAAAATTTTTAAACTGCACTGGAACATAAACCACAGACAACTGACTGAAGAGAAAGCATTTCTAAAAGAATACAGAGTACAGATTGTGATAAATACATACAAGAAATATATCTGAAGCTATACATAGAGTCTTTTCACAACCTTACATAGATCTCCAGCCACCAGCATATTGGTGAAATTGGATATCATGGGCTAAATGGAAAGGGAGACAAAACAGGCTTGACGCTTAACATATTAAGCCATCAGTTGGACATCCCCCGAGGGCTCTGGGACTGCAAGAGGGCACAGGCTGGGCTGAGGGCCCCTCCCCCCCCGCATGAATTTTGTGCACTGGGCCTCTAGTAACATATAAGAACAAGTGAATTGGAACACATTTTTAAAACTATATGTTTTTATTGATTTTAGAGAGAGAAAGGGAGAGGGAGAGAGAGAGATAAAAACAACGATGAAAGAGAATAGTCAATTGGCTGTCCCCTGCACACCCCCTCCTGGCATGTGCCCTGACCAGGAATCAAACCAGTGACCTCTGGGTGCATTTCTCGATACTCAATCACTGAGCTATATCGACTGGACTGGATGACATTTTAATAGGAGCTAGATGCGATGGAGGATTGTAGTAGTACTGGGGAGTAATATTTCCTTCCACTTGGTGCAAACATCATACAGACTTTCCCTACTTTGCTGATATTTATGTAAAGTGGAAATAATTTGATTATCAACTTTCTGATTTCAGCCAAGGCTTACAAACTTTGGACTTGGTTTCACTTGTTTCTCTCTGGTGCCCTCATTTTTTTTCCCTGACCTGAGGACATTTTGTAAGAGCAGAATTTAACCTTTAAATTTTAAAATGAAAGCATTTGGAATTACTTTGGATAAACACATGTTATGTAGATGGGAGGTTGATCCAAATTTCAGTGAATAAATAGGCTTCTATATTTTATTTCAGTCTGTTGCTTCTATGGAGTAGGTACTGAGTAATAGAATATAATTTAACAAAATGATATTACTAGAAAGGAACCTGGAGGTTCAATTACAATAATATAATATGTACAAAACTTTCAGTGACTGGATTCATAAAGATTAGTCTAAGAGATCAGGGCTCTTTTGGTCCTGTAATAAGTTATCACTGGTCAGTTTCCCTATTTTACATTTCTGTTTGTGAACCTAGATAATTTTTGAGGGGTTAAAAATAGATGGTCCTAATCAAAGATGACTGTTACAGTAAACATAGTTACTAGTAACCATGATTCTGTCACTCATGTTCCCCAAAGGTACTGGCCCAGTAGAAAGGGAAAAATGACTTTTGGCTATGGCTTTCCTTTCATGAACCTTTACTGCTTCTAGCTTTGCAGCATGAAGGTGCTTAAAATAAATAAAGGTTTTCCGCCATTAGTTTCATTCTAATTACATTTTTAGCCTAAATTGGGTGCTAAGTATTTGCAGATAATATTTCTATGGACCTAAAGCACTTGCAAATAATTTGGCTCTGAGATTAGAAGCTGAGGACCATATATATATAATAGGGGCCCGGTGCACAAAAATTTGTGCACTCGGGAAGTCCCTCAGCCAGGCCTGTGCCCTCTCACAGTCTGGGACCCCTCTGGGGATGTCCACCTGCTGGCATGCTTGGTCAGCCTGGATGAGGGGCTGATGGCTGTTTGCAGGCTGGCCAAACCCCCAATGTGGACCCTCATCCCATTGGGGTGTGGCCATCCTGGGTGATGGGCTGAGGGCCATTTTCAGGCTGCCCACAGCCCCTTCAGCTTTTGGGTCCCTACTGGGGTGCCTGGGCAGCCTGGGTGAGGGGCTTATGGCTGTTTGCAGGCTGGCTACAGTCTCTTCAGGGTTCTGATCCTTACTGGGGTACCTGGCCAGCCTGGGTGATGGGTTGATGGCTGTTTTCAGGCTGGCCAAGCTCCCCAGTGGGGACCCTCACCCCATCGGGGTGTGGCCAGCATGGGTGACGGTCTGAGGGCTGTTTTCAGGCTTTCAGTCTGCCCATAGCTCCCATTTACCCAATGTCCCAGCAAGGCTGGCTGGAAGCAGGTATCTCGGGTTTATTTATCTTCTATAATTGATACTGTTCCTTTAAGCTGAGGCCTAGGCAGGTAACAAAGCCTCCTGTTGGCTTTAGCTTCGTGGCTTTTATAATTGAAAGAATGTTGCCTTAGTAGACGCTAGGCAGGCAGTTTCCTCCATAGCTGGTGCAACGGAAGCCTGCTGTTTGCTTTACCTCTGAGGCTTCTATAACTGCAACAATGTTGCCTGGAGCACAGAGAGACCCAGCCAGCCGGCCGGCAGACAGTTTACTCCTGCTGCAATGGAAGCCTCTGTTTACTCTAGCTCCATGACTGCTGGCCTCCATCTTGGCTGGGTTAATTTGCATACAGCCGCTCTGATTGGCTGGTGGGCATGGCTAAGACGTCCTGTAGAAACAGTCAATTTCAATGTTACTTTTTTATTAGATTAGATATATCTTGTACATCGTGCTATGTATGATTCATGGTAGATAATAAATTTGGTGTTCCTTTTTTAATCTATTTTTTTCCTAACCTGGATTTCTGAGACTAAAACTCAGGAGTTAAAGTTTCAATGTGTCTATAATTTTTCTTACCACATGTTGGACACTTTAAAAAAACATTCTCTTATTTAATCTCAAATCAAAATCACATAGTGGCAAGGTTGAACTCACACCCTGGTCTGTAGGTCTCCGAAGCCTATGTTCCTTTTAACTTTATTACATTGTGTATTGTAAGCAAAATACTTGTGCTGTGAAATAGAGGGTCAATGATAACATTGAACAAGTGCTGAGGTTTCTTTGCACATGTGGAGTTTTCTGAGAGATGTAGTCTTCTTTTCTGGCCAGTCATTCTGTTCTAAGGAACAAAATTGGGCTGCTCAGCAGGCAACAGACATCCTGAAGTACAGAGCAAAGGAGGTTTGAGTCTTTTTTTTATATTTCAGGAATATAGGATAAATATTTATTTGAAAAAATAAAGCTCATAGCCCATCAGACCTTGAATGGCAATTATAATAATAATTAGGGGCCCGGTGCACAAAAATTTGTGCACTCGAGGGGGGCGGTCCCTTAGTCCGGTCTGTGCCCTCTCGCAGTCTGGGATCCTTTGGGGGATTTCCACCTGCTGGCGTGCCTGGCCAGCCTGGGTGAGGGGCTGGTGGCTGTTTGCAGGCTGGCAAAACCAGTGGGGACCCTCACCCCATAGGGGTGTGGCCAGCCTGGGTTGGGGCTGAGGGCTGTTTTAAGGCTTCCCACAGTCCCTTCAGGATTTTGGTCTCTACTGGGGTTCCTGGCCAGTCTGGGTGAGGGGCTGAGGACCATTTACAGGCTTCCCACAGCTCCCATTGACCCAAGGTCCCCCAGCAAGGCTGGCTGGAATCAAGTTTCTGGGGTTTATTTATCTTCTATAATTGAAACTTTGTTACCTTGAGCGGAAGCCTAGGCAGGTTACGAAGCCTCCTGTTTGCTTCAGCTCCGTGGCTTCTATAATTGAAACATTGTTGCCGTGAGCAGAGGCCCAGCCATCCTAGGCAGGCAGTTGCAACGGAAACCTCCTATTTACTCTAGCTCCGTGGCTGCCGGCCTCCATTTTGGCTGGGTTAATTTGCATACAGCCACTCTGATTGGCTGGGGAGCGTGGCTTGGCTGATGGGCATGGGTTAGGTGTCTCGGAGGGATAGTTAATTTGCATCTTACTCTTTTTTTTTCTTTTTTCAAATTTTATTTTTATTTTTATTTTTTAATTTTTGCTTAAAATATTACAACAAGTGATAGGTAGGTCTCCATTTTTTCCCCTTGCCTTTCCCCCCTCCTCCCCTGCCCCCCCCACCCGTTCCTTGTGTCCATTGATTATGCTCATATGCGTGTGTGCCAGTCGTTCGGCTGCTCTCTTAATTCCCTCCCAACCCTCCCCGGCCTTCCCACTGTAGGAAGACAGTCCGTTCAAAGCTGTTCTGTCTCTGTATTTGTCTATGTTTATCAATTTGTAATGGTCTTTATTATCCATAAATAAGTGAGACTATGTGGTATTTTTCTTTCATTGACTGGCTTATTTCACTTAGCATAATGCTCTCCAGTTGCATCCATGCTGATGCAAATGGTAAGAATTCCTTCTTTTTTACAGCAGCATAGTATTCCATTGTGTAGATGTACCACAGTTTTCTAATCCATTCATCTGCTGATGGGCACTTAGGCTGTTTCCAAATCTTAGCTATGATAAATTGTGCTGCTATGAACATAGGGATGCATATATCCTTTCTGATTGGTGTTTCTGGTTTCTTAGGATACATTCCCAGGAGTGGGATCACAGGGTCAAATGGGAGTTCCATTTTTAATTTTTTGAGGAAACTCCACAAACTGTCTTCCATAGTGGCTGCAACAGTCTGCATTCCCACCAGCAGTGCAGAAGGGTCCCTTTTTCTACACATCCGCTCCAGCACTTGTCATTTGTTGATTTGTTGATGATAGCCATTCTGGCCGGTGTGAGATGATACCGCATTGTTGTTTTGATTTGCATTTCTCGTATAATTAGTGACTTTGAGCATGTTTTCATATGTCTTTTTGCCTTCTGTATGTCTTCTTTTGAAAAGTGTCTATTTAGGTCCATTGCCCATTTTGTGATAGGATGGTTTGTCTTCCTTTTGTTAAGTTGTATGAGTTCCCTGTAAATGTTGGATATTAAACCCTTATTGGTGATATCATTGGCAAATATGTTCTCCCATACAGTGGGCTTTCTTGTTTTGTTGATGGTTTCCTTTGCTGTGCAAAAGCTTTTTATTTTGATGTAGTCCCATTTGTTTATTTTCTCTTTGGCTTCCGTTGCCCTAGGAGCAGTATCAGTGAAGAACTTTCTTCGGCACAAGTTTGCAATTCCGCTGCCTGTGTATTCCTCTAGTATTTTTATGGTTTCCCTTCTTACATTTCAATCTTTTATCCATTTTGAGTTTATTTTTATTTATGGTGTAAGTTGGTGGTCTAGTTTCATTTTTTTGCATGTATCTGTCCAACTTTCCCAACACCATTTATTGAAGAGACTGTCTTGGCTCCATTGTATGCTTTTGCCTCCTTTATCGAATATTAATTGGGCATACTGGTTTGGGTCAATTTTTGGATTCTCTATTCTATTCCATTGATCTATATGCCTGTTCTTGCGCCAATACCAAGCTGTTTTAAGAACAGTTGCTTTGTAATATACCTTGATATCTGGTATGGAGATCCCACCTACTTTGTTCTTTCTCAGGATCGCTTTAGCTATTCGGAGTCTTTTTTTTATTCCAGATGAATTTTTGGATAGTTCTTTCTAAGTCTGTAAAATATGCCATTGGTATTTTAATGGGAAGTGCGTTGAATTTGTAGATTGCTTTCTGTAGTATGGACATTTTAATGATGTTGGTTCTACCAATCCATGAACAAGGGATGTTCTTCCATTTGTTTATGTCTTCCTCTATCTCTTTTTTTCAGTGTACTATAGTTTTCCGAGTATAGGTCTTTTATGTCCTTGGTTAAGTTTATTCCAAGGTATCTTAATTTTTTTGGTGCAATGGTAAATGGCATTGCTTTTTTAATTTCTTTTCTGTAAGTTCACTATTGGCATATAAAAATGCTATAGATTTCTTGGTGTTAATTTCGTATCTTGCTACATTGCCTTATTCATTTATTAGGTCTAATAATTTTTGGATGGAGTCTTTAGGGTTTCCTAGGTACAGTATCATGTCATCTACGAATAATGACAATTTTACTTCTTCTTTTCCAATTTGGATGCCTTTTATTTCTTCTTCTTGCCTGATCGCATTGGCTAGGACTTCCAGTACTATGTTGAACAGGAGTGGTGAAAGTGGGCATCCCTGTCTTGTCCCTGTTTTTAAGGGGATTGGTTTTAGTTTTTGTCCATTGAGTATGATGTTGGCTGTGGATTTGTCATATAAGGCTTTTATTATGTTGAGGTATGATCCTTCTATTCCCACTTTGCTGAGAGTTTTTATCAAGAAAGGGTGTTGGATTTTGTCAAATGCCTTTTCTGCATCAATCGATATGATTATGTGGTTTTTGTCTCTCAATTTGTTCATGTGATGTATCACGTTTATTAATTTGTGGATATTGTACCAGCCTTTCATTCCTGGAATAAATCCCACTTGGTCATGGTGTATGATCTTTCTAATGTGATGCTGGATCCGGTTTGCTAGAATTTTGTTGAGGATTTTAGCATCTATGTTCATCAGGGATATTGGCCTGTAATTCTCTTTCTTTTTGGTTTCTTTATCTGGTTTTGGTATTAAGGTAATGCTGGTTCATAGAAAGAGCTTGGAAGTGTGCCATTGTCTTGAATTTTTTGGCATAATCTGAGAAGGATTGGCTTTAGTTCTTCTTTGAAAATTCGATAAAACTCCCCTGTGTAGCCATCTGGTCCAGGGCTTTTGTTTACTAGGAGCATTTGGATTACTGTTTCAATTTCATCAGTAGTCAGGGGCCTATTCAGGTTTTTTGATTCTTCCTGGTTGAGTTTTGGAAGCTTGTATTTTTCTAGGAATGTGTCCATTTCCTCGAGGTTGTCCAGTTTGTTGGAGTAGAGCTGTTCCTAGTATTTTTTGACAATCCTTTGTATATCGGTAGGGTCAGTTGTTATTTCGCCTCTTTCATTTCTGATTTTGTTTATTTGGGTCCTCTCTCTTTGTTTCTTGGTGAGTCTGGCGAGGGGTTTGCCAATCTGGTTAATTCTTTCAAAGCACCAGCTCTTGGTTTCGTTGATCTTTTGTATTGTTTTTTTGCTCTCTATATCATTTATTTCTGCTCTGATCTTTATTATTTCCTTCCTTCTGGATACTGTGGGTTTTTCTTGCTGCTCTCTTTCTAACTCTTTGAGTTGTAGATTTAGGTCATTTATTACCAGTTTCTCTTATTTTTTGAGGTGAGCCTGTAGAGTTATGAACTTCCCTCTCAGGACTACTTTCATTGTGTCCCATAGATTTTGGATTGTTGTGTTTTCATTGTCATTTATATCCACGAAGTTTTTTATTTCTTCTTTGATCTCTCTAGTAACCCATTCATTGTTTAATAACATGATATTTAGCCTCCAAGTGTTTGATCTTTTTTGAATATTTTTATTGTTGTTGATTTCTAGTTTTATGCCATTATGATGTGAGATGATGCTTGCTATGATTTCTGTTCTCTTGAACTTAAAGAGACTTTGCCTGTGTCCAAACATATGGTCTATCTTTGAAAATGTCTCATGTGCACTAGAGAAGAATGTATATTCTGTGGCTTTGGGGTGAAATATTCTGAAGATGTCAACTAAGTCCATCTGATCTAATGAGTCATTTAGGATTGATGTTCCTTTGCTAATTTTTTGTTTAGAGGATTTATCCAGTGGTGTTAATGGGGTATTAAAGTCCCCTACTATGACTGTATTGCTATCAATCTCTTTCTTGATGTCTTCCAGAAGTTGTTTTATGTATTTGGGTGCACCTATATTGGGTGCGTATATGTTTACTAGAGTTATTTCTTCTTGCTGAATTGCTCCCTTTATTATTATGTAGTGGCCTTGCTTATCTCTTGTTATGGCCTTTACTTTGAGGTCTATTTTGTCAGATATAAGTATTGCAACTCCAGCTTTTTTCTCATTTCCATTTGCTTGAAAAATTTTTTTGCATCCTTTGACTCTCAGTCTGTGTGAATCCTTTGTTCTGAGGTGGGTCTCTTGTAGACAGCAGATATATGGGTCCTGTTTTCTTATCCATTGAGCTACCCTTTGTCTTTTGATTGGCGCATTCAATCCATTTACATTTAATGTTATTATTGAAATGTACTTGTTTGTTGTCATTTTTATCCTTAATGTTTGTGCTTCTTCTTGTCTTTCTGTTTCTTCTTTTTACAGCAGTCCCTTTAGCATTTCTTGCATTGCTGGCTTGGTAGTAATAAGCTCTCTTAGCCCTTTTTTGTCTGTGAAGCTTCTGATACCACCTTCAATTTTGAATGATAGTCTTGCTGGGTATAGTATTCTTGGATTTATTCCCTTGCTTTGCATCACTTTGTATATTTCATTCCATTCCCTTCTTGCCTGATGTGTTTCTGTTGAGAAGTCATCTGATATTCTTATACGAGATCCCTTGTAGGTAATTTTCTGTTTCTCTCTGGCCGCCTTTAATATTCTTACTTTGTTGTTGGTGTTTGCCAATTTAATTATGATGAGTCTTGGTGTTGGTCTTTTGGAGTTCATCTTATTTGGGACTCTATGTGCTTCTTGGACTTGTGTAGTTTTTTCTTTGCGCATATCAGGGAAGTTTTCTGTCATTATTTCTTCAAATAGGTTTTCTATTTCTTACTTCTCCTCCTCTCCTTTTGGTACTCCTATTAAGTGAATGTTGTTTTGTTTTGTGTTGTCCCAGAGCTTCCGTAGGCTCTCCTCTTGCTTTTTAAGTTTTTTTTCCAGTTGCTCCTGTGTTTGTGTGTTTTTTCCTACCTTGTCTTCTAATTTGCTGATGCGGTCCTCTGCCTCTTCCAATCTACTGTTTAAGCCTTCCATTGTGTTCTTTATTGCAGCTATGTCGTTCTTCATTTCCTCTTGGTTCCTTTTCATACTGGTGACATTCTCATTCAGCTCCTTATAATTCTCATTGAGTTGTGTGCATTTGTCTCCCAGCCTTTTGAGCATCCTTATAACCACTACTCTGAATTCTTTCTCTGATAAGTTAGTAGCCTCTGTTTCCTTTAACTCCATTTCTGGTGATTCCTCTTTTTCTTTCCTTTGTGGATTGTTTTTTTTTTCTTCCCATGTTTTGCTGTAATGTTTTAATTGTAGCTCCAATTGCTTTGCTACGCGGTTTCTTTTGGGTGTGGTGCTACTAGTGTGACCTCTCAAGTCTTCTGAGTTTAACGGTCTATTGTAGCTTCCTACTTGAGTTATTTAGGTTCTCCTGATGTAGGTCTGCGAGCTGGAAAGGCCCCCCTAAGGTGTCTAGAAGTCAGCAGCCGTGGAGGCGTTGTCCAAATATTTGCTGTGTTGTGCCCTTGGTTGAAATCACTCGTGCCCCGTGGGGACTCACAGTGGCACTCAGGAACAGTCTGTTGGGGTGTTGGGTCACAGGAGGTCTGTGTTCTCGAAAGGCGTGACTATGGTGTCCAGAGGTCTGTAGTTGTGTAGCAGACAGAAAATCATACCCTGTTGGGGTTCTCAGTGTCTTCCGAGAGAAGTCTGTGGAGCCGTCCACCGGGGTGACCTGGGCACGGATACGTGTGACTGTGCTGAGTTTGGGCCCACAAGTGTTTCCCAATCTGTTGCAGCACGTGCGTGAAGCTGGGCGACCCACAGGCCACTGAGTGCGCTGAGCTGGGGCCCACAGGTGTTTCCCAGTAAAGCCTGATGCACCTCGCAAGCAGCTGGGCAGCCTGTGGGTGGCTACCCACTAAGGCACTGAGCTGGGGTCCATAGGTGTTTCCCAGTAAAGTCTGTTGCGTCATGCTCACGCGAGGGTGGGCGACCTGCAGGCAGCTATACACGAGTGCACTGAGCTGGGGTCCACAGGTATTTCCCAATTACATCTGTTGCATCGCGCTCGCCCGTGGCTGGGCAACCTTCGGGCAGCTACACACGAGTACGCCAAGCTGCGGAGGTGTTTTTTCCCCCTTAAGTCTGTTGCCTTGCACTCCCGCGCGCCTGGGTGACCTTAGGGCAGCTACTCATGAGTACGCCAAGCTGGGGAGGTGCTTTTTCCCCCTTAAGTCTGTTGCCTTGCACTCGCGCGCGCCTGGTGACCCTCGGGCAGCTATACAGGAGTGCTCTGAGCTGGGGCCCACAGGTGTTTTTCCGGGAAGTCTGCCTCACCCTGTGCCTGGGTGACCTGTCCGCAGCCAAGCGCCCGCGTAGGGGGCTGGGAGTTCGGGGCGCGCATGTGCTGTAATGTGAGCTCAGAGATTTGCCGCTGGGGAGGGGGAGGCTGCACTCACCGCTGCAGGCACTGTGCTCCGTTAGCTATGGAGATCCCCGGGTTTTTCTGCTCTTTTTTTTTTTTTTTTTGCTGAAGTGGCTGCCCGGTTGCTCAAGCAGTGTCCCAGGCCGGTCTGAGTGGTGGTGCCAATGAGTTCCTAGAAGACGCTGCTCTCCACTTCAAGATGGCGCGCACTCCCCGTCCTCCGGTCCGCACTCTGGGCAGTGTTCCCATCTGTAGCTGTTTCTCCCCGTCTCAGAGAGCCTGGTCCGCCAGCTCCTGCTGCTCCTGCCTTACTCAACTGTCCCTCCCTAGCTTGCACAAACACCACGCACCTCCACACACTCTCCTTTCATCCACTCACTCAGTCACTCCCTATCCCTCACTTCCTACCTGCCAGCTGCCATTTTCAAAATCTTCTGCATCTTACTCTTTTATTAGAGCAGGTAACAATAAGAACAACAGCAGCAGTAGCGGCACAAATGCTGACATTTGCTGAATACCTCCTATGTGCCAAGCACTGTTCTCAGCCCTTTAAGTGATAATGTGTTTTAGTCCTCACTACAGTCACATGGGGTAGGGGGTATTATTATCCCAATTTTACAAAGGAAAACAAGGAGACAGGGAAAGTAATTCAGATTACATAACTGGAAAATGGTAGAGCCAGGATCTAAAACCATGCATTCTACTTTCCAAGCTTACACTCTTAATTACTACACTCCTCTGCAAATATGCTGTCTATGCCTTTTTGTTCCAGATGGGTCACTGAGACCTCAGGGAGTGCAAAGGATTTATCTTAGGTCAGAACAGAAGACCCTGGACTAGAAGTCAGTACTCTGTGTTTTGTCATTCTATTCCTAAACAGTATTGTTCTTTGAATTTGACTTTCTGTAGGACTTAAAAGTCTCTAAATGCTTACTGAATAGTACTTATTTATTCAGATTCTCTGTAAAGTGAAGCAAGGACACACACTGGCTTTTTGATTTCCCAGTTAGGGAAGCTCAGTTTCAGAATGATTTTAATATCATATCTGGTCCTCAGCTTCTACTTTTCTGTCAGTTGCCCATTTTCTTGTTTTCCTTCTTTCTGCCTGCAGGATTCAGCTACATAGCTGCTTTCACAAAGATTTCTAGACTTTCTAGCCCCATAAAATATATCCAAAAGTTTTGGTGTGTCTAAGAGAAAGGTAGACGTGAAAGAATTTACTATCCAAAGCCAAGTCTTGGTTTTCAACTGATTATTGCTTAAAGATGATTTAAGAGTGTTCTTTTTAAAGGAGTAGTTTAATGTACTCCTTTAAAGTAAGAGATGGAAGGTCAGGTAGAACAGGAATCCCATGATATCAGGACTAGGAAGCACCTCCCAACTTGTGTCTTTCAACAACCTTATGGATAATGAAACAGGCTCACAGAGGCCCAGTGCCTTTTGTAAGGTCTCTCATCATTGTTCTTATCATTTCATGACTTGAGAGAGGTCTCATCTTATACAAGTAGTGAGAGGAGCCAGCTTCTCATAATGCACAGCAAGGTAAAGAATGCAAGGAGACTTTATGCTTGCAATAATATAGACAATCCCAAATTTCCAATTTGTTTCATTTTTTGAAGGTTGAAAAAGACAATACACAGTAGAACAACTTGGTATATCTCTGGGTATAGGTATCCTGCAAGTAAATAAAATAAAATTGGTATTGAGGGCCTCTGCCATGATGAAGAGGCCTTATAGTGTAATGGTTAAGGAAGAACATGGCTACTAGGCCAGAATTACCAAATTCAAATTCTGCTCTACTATACTTACCCAATATGTTAACTTAGGTAACCTCTCTATTTTTCAGTTACTGCTTCTATAAAATAGGATTTAAAAAAACCCTTTGTAGTACCTGCTTTATGGGCTTCCTGGGTAGATTAAATAAGTTAATGCCTATAAAGTACTTAGAACAGAACCTGGTACCTAGTGAGCATTTAGTAATTCTTAGTTATTATCTAATATAATAAAAGAGTAATATGCAAATTGACCGTTACCCAAGACACCTAAGCCACACCCACCAGCCAATCATAGCAGTTGTATGCAAATTAACCCAGCCAAGATGGAGGCCAGCAGCTACGGAGCTAGAACAAACCAGAGGCTTCTGTTGCAACTGCCTGCCTAGGCTGGCTGAGCCTCTGCTCACAGCCATGCCCACCAGCCAAGCCATGCCTCCCAGCCAATCAGAGCGGCTGTATGCAAATTAACCCAGCCAAGATGGAGGCCAGCAGCCATGGAGCTGGAGCAAACCAGAGGCTTCTGTTGCAACTGCCTGCCTAGGCTGGCTGAGCCTCTGCTCACCGCCAGGCCCACCAGCCAATCAGAGCAGCTGTATATAAATTAACCTAGCCAAGAGGGAGGCCAGCAGCCATGGAGCTAGAGCAAACCAAAGGCTTCTGTTGCAACTGCCTGCCTCGGCTGGCTGAGCCTCTGCTCACAGCCACGCCCACCAGCCAATCAGAGCGGCTGTATGCAAATTAATCCAGCCAAGATGGAGGCTGGCAGGGCGGTTCTGCATTGGGAGCCTCCACAGCTGGCATAGCTGTGCCAGGTGTGTCAGCTCAGGAGGTGGGTATCTGGACTGGGGCCTCCTCGGGGCATCCAGGAGAGCATGTCTGGGGTCCGCTGCCTGGTTCCACCCCCCAGGGGCCTCCTCGGGGCTTCCAGGAGCAGCTGTCCTGGGTCCACTGCCTGGCTCTGCCCCAGGAGCCTCCATGTGGTGTCTAGGAACGCCTGTCCTGGGTCTGCTGCCTGGCTCTGCCCTGGGGACCTCCTCGGGGGCGTGTGGGAGCACCCATCCAGGGTCCGCTACCTTCATCCGCCCCCCAGGGGCCTCCACAGGGCGTGTGGGAGTGTCTGCTGCACAGTGCGGAGAATCCGAAGCCAGTCTGCTGCCCAGCTCCACCCCGGGTGTGTTTGCTCAGCAGCAGGGCCCCACCGAGGGATCCTGCACCAGCGTCTGCCCCTGGCTTGCCACCCAGTTCTGCGCCAGGTGTGTCCCCTCAGTGGTGGGGGCCCACCAGGCGTGTGCGATCGTGGGCCCTCCGGTGGGAAACATCCAGGCCTACACTCACCAGCCCTCCCACTCTCCAGTGCACGAACCCTGAAGGGACTGTGGGCAGCCTGAAAATGGCCCTCAGCCCCTCACCCAGGCTGGCCAGGCATGCCAGCAGGTGGACATCTCCCCTGAGGTGTCCCAGACTGCAAGAGGGCACAGGCCTGGCTGAGGGACCCCCACCCCCCGAGTGCACAAATTTTTGTCTACCGGGCCCCTAGTTAGTCATAAGATTGCTTAAGTTAGCCACTGTGCTATTATGCCAATTGGGCATCCTAGATGGTGGAAGTAGTAAAACCAGTTTTCTGAAGATGAATGTGCCCAGGATGAACATGCTCACCCCTATAGCTCAGACCTAATGGCTGGCTTCTGAGAAAGCAGGGAGAGCCTCAGTTTGACACAAACAGTATAGGGACAATTTAAGTGTATATTGTGGTGAGGTGTGCTGGCATCTGTACATCTCCTATTTTCTTGCCCAATTCTAGCCAAGATAGCCCCTCCCTCAGGGTTCCCAAAGTTACTGCTCCCTAAATACTCTGTTGTTTTCTGAGTAAAACAAACTTTGAAAAATTTGAGTTCTGTATGCCTGTGCCTACTGAGTGTGACACTTCCTGGGGCTGAGGGGGACCTTAGATCACAAGACTCCATTCTCTTAGATGAGCTTTTGCTTTCAACTTATCATTTTTCTTTCCTTAGGCCAGGAACCATCACTCTACAGGCCCTTTCAGAAGCTAATAGAAGGCTATGGATGGAGGCCATGGATGGAAAAGAGCCTGTAAGTTACCTCAGATACTGGTGCTACCTTTGCAGCATAGCCCAGTGTGTGAGTGCCCTCTAGTGGTAGGATGGGTAAAGGGTAATAGATCCATCTGACTCAAAATTTTTAGAGCCAGAAGGAATTTTGTTGATTCACCATCTCTTGTTTAACAAGTAAAGCAAGTTAACAACAAATTGATATTTCTCTCTCTCTCTCCTCCTCTCTCCCTCCCTCCCTTGCTTTCTCTCTCTCCTTCTTCACCACCCCTCTAAAACCCATAAATTAAAAACAACAGTAAGATGAGGAACTTCTCTAGGACCACCCTCAGAGTCTTTAAAAGGGTTAGTGATTATCCTATAAAGACCAATATGAACAGTAATAAAAGATTAAGAAGCATTTCCTCTTTTCAGTAGGTTTCTTCTGGTGACATATGAAATAATATCAGCTTCATAATGTGGGAATATGAAAGGCCTAGATTTGGATCATGGTTCTGCCAGTCAGTGGTTGTGTAAACGTGAGCAAGTGATTTCATCTATCTGAGAATCAGTTTTCTTCTCTTTAGTAAATGGCTTTAATAATCTCTTTTCTACATACCTCACAGGGTTGCTTTAAAATTCAAATGAAATCCAGTCTGTCAACCATAATGTGATATTTTAGTGTTAGATGCTTTTAACTAGTCTGAAGGGTGGGTGCAAAGCTACTGAGATTCAACAGTATTTGGATGTAGTCTAATCTCCCTGCTTTATTCACCTTACTAGGAGAGGAAATGTATTCATTCCAGGGTTTTCTTTCTCTGTCTTCAGTGCCCTGGAATCTAAACAGCAGTGCACAGATCCCAAATTGCATTTATAGCAACCAAGAAGATAGCTATAATTGTCAAGTGATGTGAGGAGTGTTATCCAGAAAGTAGTCCAGGACCTGTCCTCTCTCCTTCCTTTCCCAGAAATCTGGAGCTTAACTATTACATGTCTTTGGTGTTTCTCTAGGAGGATGCTAGGAGGCTTAGCAAGGCCTTTTACTCTTGAATTTCTCTCCTGAAATTGTCTTCTTTTTAGGTTTTTAGATCGAAGGATACAGAAGGGTTTTTGTGGAGAATAATGCTAGAACATAGACCCACTGAATGTAGACTTTTGCCAGCTTGATCATGGTAGACTTAATATAAATATATTGTTTATCATAGTGGCAGCAAGGGCCAGCATGGAAACCTCTCTCATTCAAATACTCATGGGTATTTACGCATATGCAAAAATTTTCCTTTTAAAAGAAAAGATTGTTACAGCAGACTCTAACAGATGGCATATAGAGAACTTATTTCCTGTAGACTCACATTGCTAATATCATTGCTGCTTTACTTAACATACCAATCTATTACTCTTACACATGCTTTGCATGCTTTGCTTAAAGCAGGGGTGGGGAACCTTTTTTTTGCCAAGGGCCATTTGGATATTTAAACATCACCAGAGGCTCAGTGCATGAATTCATACACGGATGGGGTCTGGTCAACCCAGCCCTGATCAGGGTGGATCGGGGATGAGCCTGTCAGAAGGAGGAGACGTCAGGAGATTGGCCCGCCAACCCTGTCCTTGATCAGGGGTGAGAGGCCTTGTCTTGGGTGGGGCTGGGTAGGGGGAGGGGCTTCAGGAGATTGGCTAGCTGGCCCCATCCCCTATTGGCTGTCGGGAGGGGCTGCAGGCTGATCGGGGTGGTGAGGCTCAACAGGGGTGGGGCCAGCTGGTGAGGGAAGGGCCATGGGGGGGATGGCTGGCTGCCCCGCCCTCAGTTGAGGTGGGACAGTCCGATCAGGGATGGGGTCTTCCAGGGGGAGGGGAGGTTGGCTGGCCGGCCCTACCCCTTGATGGGGCCAGTTTGCTGGCCACCGTGGCGTCATATTAACCAGTTGTTCCAGTCGTTACAGCATTCCAGTCATTGGCTTTTTATATATATAGATTTGCAGGCCATATAAAATTGTAAACTTAAAATTAGCCTGTTATATTTGGCCAAACATTTAATTAGCTCACCCCTAATATCTTGGCAGGGCCAGAGCAAATGATTTTGTGAGCCTTATTTGGCCAGTAGGCTTGAAGGAATATCTCCAATTCTGATTATTTTAGATATGTGAATTTTGAAGTCTAGAGAATGAAGAGGACATGCCCTAGATTTCATAATGAGGTAGAGACAGAACCAGGGCTAGACTTCGATCTTTTCATAGCTATTAAAATGTGTACTTCAAGATGATGCAGAAAAATCTTGGTCAGTTCATGGATCTATTTCAGTTGGACACTTCTTTCCAAAGAGAAACACCTATTAACCAGTATTGAGGAACAGGGAGGTTGGTATTGGGAACGTTTACATTTTACCATCAAATGTCCATTATCCAGGTATGCAGAGAAATCCACTTTCTTTCTCTTATGCTGTCTCGCTCCATTAGAAAAACCCTCCAAGCTTTACCTAAGTAAATGTCTAAGAGGGCCATAACTTTAGTTGCAATGAATAGTGTGAAATCCAGTGTAATCTTCAAGGTTTATTTCAACTGTTTCTTAAAGATCTAGACAAAGATGATTCTGTTTAGCCTATTTTCCCTTCTTGTTAGAGTTGTTAATGGTTTTGATTTAATTTTATTTGCCATACTTACCTATAATGATTCATAATAGCCATGGATCTTTCTGTTTCTCTTCTTTTGTAGATCTACCACAGCCCCATAACAAAACAGGAAGAAAGTGAGTCAAATTTCTGATCCACTGATGTTATAAACTGCCAGTTGTTTTATTCATAGTAAATGCTGTCGCCGATGATATGTAATATTGGTGCAAGTGTGTTTATAGTGTGTGCAATGAAATTCATACCTATTTTGAAAAAAAATGTGTTTATTGAGGAAGTCACTTTATCTTAGTTTATGGTAGGAGTAACAGTAGTTATATTAAGAAACACATTATATCCTCTTGTTCTAGACACATATAGAAATTGTGTTGTGTGCATTTCCAGTATAATATTTCACATTTGTTGTTGTTCATGCCTAAAGCAGACATAATGCAGAGGGCTAAGTAAAAGCATTTTGTGTTATAAAGTGTAAAATCTCTAACCCCCCGCCCATGCAAAGGACCTTTCCAGTTAAGGGTGATTGGATATGACCAATCAAACCCCTAGTTCTCTCTCTGCAGTCCCTTAGCATGATAACTGAATGCTTGGTAGATGAAGCTTGTGTACATCAACATCTAACACTGTTTTCCTTTGTTTGAAACAGTGGAGCTGAATGAAGTGGGCTTCAAGTTTGTTAGAAAGTGCATCAATGTCATTGAGACAAAAGGTAAGGTAATGAACCATAGACTTGGCAGTTTGAATACAGCCAATGTGAGTTTATCCTAGAGCAATTTCTCAAAAGTAGCAATAATGTAATCAATTGTTTAGGACTCATTTCTGGAATAAATACTGTTTTAAACACTGAACACTAGACACAATTTGTATAATTTGTATGATTTCCAAACCAGAGGTACACAAGCATATTTGGAGAATTTGTGGCTTCCTGCTTTTTTAAGAGAAAGAGCTTTAAATGGCTTTTTAAAAGTATTTCTAAATACTAACTGGCACTCCTCAAGTAGTATTGTGATGATAGTCCTAAATAAACAAGAGTTCAGTTTGTGCCAGAATAGATATTGGTTTGAAAATTGATGGATTCAAAACCAAATTCAGACAAATGTGGACTAAACATTTTTCCAGGTTGATGATATCCTCAAGTTTCTCTCTGATAATATTTAGAAACTAGAGGCCTGGTGTACAAAATTCATGCACTGGGGTGGGGGTTGGCGCTCAGCCCAGCCTATGCCCTCTCACAGTCCAGGAGCCCCTCAATCGATGGCCCCAAAGAGGTAGGCCGTGCCCACCCAGCCAGGGTTCCATGATGGATCACCTCCCATAGAGGGAGGCCCTGCCCACCCACCCCAGCACCGCTGTGGGGTAGCTAGGCCTTCCTCTTTGGGACCATCGATTGCACCCCACAGAGGTAGGCCCCATCCACCCAACACAGCCCACCAGTCAGTGGCCTGGGCCTCCCTCTGTGGGGAAATCATGGAGTCCCCCAATTGATTGCCTTGCCAGCCGGTGGCCTGGGCCTCCCTCTGCAGGGTGATCATGTGATTGATCGTGCCCCCCTCAGAAGGAGCTGGGCCCACCTGCTGAAGTTTGCTAATTGGTGGCCTGGGTCTCCCTCTCTGGGGCTATTGTGAAGGCTCCCTGTTGATCGATCACCCTGCCGGCTGGTGGCCTGGGCCTCCCTCTTCAGGGCAATCCTGCAATTAATTGCACCCCCGCAGAGGGAGGCCCTGCCCACCCACTGCAGCCTGCAGGTCAGTGGCTTGGGACTCCCTCCTTGGGGGAATCATGAGCCTCCTGATTGATCGATAACCCTGCCAGCCTATGGCCTGGGCCTCCCTCTGCAACGCAATCATGGGGCGATGGCTAGGCCCCTGACCAATCTCATCGCATCCACCTTGGCTGGCCTGGTGCCAGTGGGTGTCATAGCGTGGTCATCCGGAAGGTCTTCCAGATGGTTGTTCTGCTGTTCAGTCATATGGTTGATTTGCATATTACGCTTTTATTATTATAGATGGGCCAGTGTACTGTATGAGGAGTCTATTTTTTTTCTTTGAAATGTTTTTCAGTCCTCTCCATGCACAAAATGGCCTTTTATTTTTCATCTGCCATACTCCAATCCTCTCTTCCTTTCTATCACTGCTCAAGGATATCTTGAAGGTTGATATTGCTTTTTTAAAAAATTAGATCCTAGCTCCTTTCCAATATGGTAGCACCATTTTCAGTCTTCTGCTGCAACCCACCTAAGCATATTATTCTCTTTACTATAGAGTGTATTCACTTCTGTTCAGATTAATGAGGGTTGGGTACAATCCAAATGAAAGTATGAAGACAATAATTTAGAGAGATGCTTCAGGACTGTTCCCCTATTGCAGGGGAGGTCTGGAAAGCTTGGAGACAATAGGGTAACCCTTTCCTGTTTGAACTGACTCCATTGTGTAAGTACCTACTTTTTTTTTTTACCCTGAAGTAAATGAAAACTCTAGCTGTATAAACAAATCTGACCTGATTTTCTTTCCCTAGGGATCAAGACAGAGGGATTGTACCGAACTGTGGGCAGCAATATTCAAGTTCAGAAGCTGCTAAATGCCTTTTTTGGTAAGAATTTTAATTTCATAATTCTTATTTGTTGTTATTTATGTATTAGGAAGTGTGACTGTCAGAAAAAGGAGACATTACTAAAGAAGGTTGTAGAATTAAAAAAAAAAAGTAGATACTTCCAAAGGTAAATGTACACATATTTATCTACCTTGGGTCAGAGACAGTCTTGCCTTGGAAGAAATGACTGGCATCTCTCCTTCCTCATATCTTATTTACTCCTCAAACCCCTTGCAACTTGGCTTCTTGCTCAACCTCTACACCGGAACTACTCTGACCAGATTTAAAAGGTACATTATGTTTGGATTCCACTCTCTCCTTTTTCTGTGTGTGTATCTGTTATAGTTTTTTGGTTTGTGGTTACCATGAGATTCATATATAGCAACCTATGTATATAGCAGTTTATTTTAAGTTGATTGTTACTTAGGTCTGACCACATTCTGAAAGTATCACATTTTTTACTCCTATACCATGTTTTATGTTTTTTATGTAATATTTTGCATCTTTTAAGTAATTATTGTAGATATATGTAATTTTTATTACTTTTGTCTTTTACTCATTATATTAGCTTTATAAGTCATTAATTAACTAACTTTGATGTATTTTGGCCTTTACCAGTAGTGGTTTTCTCTTTTATGAATTTTCTCACTTATAGTTTCTTTTCTGCTTAAAGAATTCCCTTTAACATTTCTTATAATGTCAGTTTAGTGTTGCAGAATGCTTCTAGCTTTTGCTTACCTGGGGAACTCTGTCTCTCCATCAATTCTGAATGGTAGCCTTGCCAGATATAGTAGCCTTGGATGGAAGGCCCTCCCCTTTCATCACTTAGAATATATTGTACTATCCTCTGTGGCCTGTAAAATTTCTGCTGAAAAATCAGATTTTACTATTATAGGAGCTACTTTGTACGTTACTGGTTGTTTTTCTCTTGCTTTTTTAAAGATCCTCTCTATAAAACTTTTTAACAAACTTTTTAATTGAATTTATTAGAGTAACATTGGTTAAAAAATTATAGAGGTTTCTGGGGTACAGTTCTATAATACATCATCTGTGCGTTGTATGATATGTTCACCATCCCAAGTCAAGTCTCATTCCATTATCATTTATCTCCTCTACTATCTACTACCTCCCCCACACCCTTTCCCTCTGGTAATCACCACACAGTAAACCCTTGATTTTGAGGACATCAATTTAATGGACTTTGGATTTAACAGGCAAAATTTCCGGTCCATATGCCCTATGTAAAAATTAACAGCCTGTTAATTTAAAATGCTTTTGCATAAAATTTGCTTATTATTAAATTAACAGGTAATTCTTTGTTATTAATTCACTGTTATTTTTTTAAAATATATTTTATTGATATTTTACATAGAAGAAGGGAGAGGGATAGAGAGTTAGAAACATCGATGAGAGAGAAACATCTATCAGCTACCTCCTGCACACCTCCCACTGGAGATATGCCCGCAACCATGGTACATGCCCTTGACTGGAATCGAACCTGGGACCTTTCAGTCTGCAGGCCAACACTCTATCCACTGAGCCAAACCGGTCAGGGCAATTCACTGTTATTTTTGACTAATTTTAGTGAATAGGCAATATGTTAGAGAAAAAAACTGTAGTAATTTTGCTGACATAAATAACTACTTCATATCGACAACTATAGTCTACATATTTAAACCCAAGTCACCACTCATAAACAATGTTTGGGGAATGCTTAGTATGTGATCATATCACATCTTTAGGTAACTGGTTCTGTTGTCTTGTGCCTCTGATGTTCCCATGTGTACTAAGCCATGCCCCAGCCCTGTGCATTTGTTTATTTGGGTGACTGATGAATGCATGCATTTACTATACCTATTCAATATAAATTTAAAATTACAGTAATACAACTACAAAACTTTTCTGTGAAATTAAAGTTTTTGTACATACAGTTAATTGCACAAATGTGTCTACATAAGTAAAAACAGGTAAATTAATTTGCCAAATTTTTAACTTGCATTCAGAAAACCTGCTTCATATAACAGACTTTCAGCATCAACTGACATCCCCTTCCCCAAATTAATCCATCATATCAATGTTTTACTATACTGTTGTTTTCTCTTAATCACTTCACCTTTTTCACCCAGCCCTGTAACACCTATTCCCTGTGACAAGTGTCAGTCTGTTCTTTGTATCTATGAGACTGTTTCTATTTTGTTTGTTAGTTAATTTTGTTCATTAGATTCCACATATAAGTGCGATCATATGGTATTTGTCTTTCTCTGACTGGCTTATTTCTCATAGCATAATACTCTCCAGGCCCATCCATGCTGTCACAAAGGATAAGATTTTCTTCTTTTTTATGGCTATGTAGTATTCCATTGTGTAAATGTACCACAGATTTTTTATCCTCTCACATACTTATGGACACTTGGAATATTTTTAACTTTTGACATTGAAATTATGATGTGTTTTAGTGTGGGTCTTTTTGAGTTCATTTTGTTTGGGAATTTCATGCTTCCTCAACTTGGATGTCTCTTTCATAGGTTAGAGAAGTTTTTAGCTTTTATTTCTTTTTTTCTCTAAATATGTTTTTATTGATTTTAGAGAATGAGGAAGGTAGCGGGAGAGAGAAACATTAATAAAAGAGAAACATTGATCAGCTGCCCCCTGCATGCACCCTACTGGGGATTGAGCCTGCAACCTAGGCATGTGTCCTGATGGGGAATCGAACCGGTGACCTCTTGGTACATGGAATAATGCTCAACTAACTGAGCCACACCAGGAAGGGCAACTTTTATTTCTTCAAATAGGTTTTCTGTCCCTTTCTCTTATCCTTCTATCCTTCTGGGATTCCTGTAATATGAATGTTAGTGCAGTTGATGTCCCAGATGTGC
Organism: Murina feae; assembly: GCA_004026665.1. NCBI lineage: Eukaryota > Metazoa > Chordata > Mammalia > Chiroptera > Vespertilionidae > Murina > Murina feae. Next base: position 2,721 of record PVJC01018926.1, on the reverse strand, counting down.
TTTAAACTAACACCATTTTTAAAATTCTTTTTTTCTGTTTGCTGTTCTGATTGGGTGATTTTCACTGCTGTACTCTGCCTTCTAGATCACTGAATATTCTTTTTGCATCATCTAATCTGCTGTTGATTCACACTAGTGTAATTTTCATCTCAGTTGTTGTATTCTTCAGTCTTATTTGATCCTTTTCTACATTTCTTATCTTTTTGTTGAAGTTCTTACTGTGTTCTTCCTTGTTGAATTTGGTGAACACCTTTATAATCATGACTTTCAACTCTTTATCTGGTAGATTGAATATCTCAGTTTAGTTTAGTTATTTTTCTTACGTTTTTGTCATGAACTTTCATTTGGAACATATTCCTTTATCTCTTCATTTTGCCTAACTCCATTTGTTTCTGTGTATTAGGTAGCTAAATTACATTTTCTCTTATTGAAAGAGTAGCCTTATATAGAAGATGTCCTGTGGTACCAAGTGGCACAGTCTCCTCTGGTCTCCAGAGCCATGTGCTCCTGGGGTTTCCCTTATATGTGTTGTGTCCACTCACCTATTATAATCTGATGCGATTTATGGGACTTGCTGGTGGGAAGCATTTAGCTCCAATTCAACTGGCTATGAGGTTCAGCTTCAATGCTTGTCAATATTCAAGTGGGCAGGGCAGGTCCCTGGCCTAGCTGTCTGTGAGACTGGCTTGACTGTTGTGGGTACAATGTTTAATGGGGTTAGCCTCTGGCCTGATTGTCTGTAAGGCCCAGCCACAGCAGCTGCCTATGTTCTGATGGATGGGGCTGTCTCCCACCCTGGCTGCCTGTGTGGTCTGGCTGTGGTTGCTGTGGGAACACTTGTGTGTAGGTCATAACTCTGGTTGTTTTACCACAATGGCTTCGGGCACACTTATGTGAGCAATAGACCTTCATTATTGCTGGCGGGATGGCTTGGCCTTAGCTATTGAGAATGCACTGGTGTGTGGGGGTTTGCTCCTGAATTGGGAGCTACTTTAGATGGGTAGTGATATCATCTGAGGTCACCTGCTTGGTGTGGTGGTGCAGGACCTATTTATAAGAGCTCTGATGCTATCTGAGCCCATCTCTTCAATTGTGACAGGGTGAGAGTCATTTTTGAGGGATACCAGTGCCTACGGAATCTGCTTGCTGGGTGTAGGGCTGGAGATGTTTTGGGTGGGTTTTAGCATAGGCTGGGGGTGCCTGCTTTTTTGTGATAGAGTGGCAAACACTTTGGAGGGGTGCAAGTTGGAGTAGACAAGTTGGGTGGGCAGGATCTTCAGGACACCAGTGTAGGGTAAACAGTGTTAACAAGGTTAATTGAGAATGTAAAAAATTGCACCTCTCAGCTAGGTGGAAGGAAAATTTATAAATGGTATCTGCAAGTACTTGCATCCCTATAGAAAGTTCTAACAGATACCTGGCTCTTCCACCTCCTGTCTTAAGATTGGTCAATGTATCTCCTTCACATATGACCCAGGCAATTTCCAGACAGGTGCACCTCTGTGCTGGGAGTCATTGTGAGGGATTTTGTGCATGAGTTCTTTTTTTAAACTATATTTTATCCCTAGCTGGTTTGGCTCTGTGGCTAGAGCATTGGCCAGTGGACTGAAGGGTCCTGGGTTCAATTCCAGTCAAGGGCACATGCCTGGGTTCCACACTCGATCCCCAGTGGTGCAGGTGCAGGGGGCAGCCAATCAATGATTCTCTTCATCATTGATGTTTCTATCTCTTTCTTCCCTCTCCCTTCCTCTCTGAAATCAATAAAACTATATTAAAAAAAACCACAAAAGTATATTTTTATTGATTTCAGAGAGAGGAAGGGAGAGGGAGAGAGAAACATCAATGATGAGAGAAAATAATTGACTGTCTGCCTCCTGCACTCCCCCTATTGGGGATTGAGCCTGCAACCCGGGCATGCACCCAGATTGGGAATTGAACCCTGACCTCCTGGTTCATGGGTCAACACCAAACCACTGAGCCACATTGGATGAGCTGCGCTTGAGCTCTTTAGGAGACGAGTCTCGGTTTTCCTGCAGCTATTCAGGTCTCCCAAATGTAAGCTCCACTTTTTTTTTAATAAATAGACTAGAGGCCTGATGTATGAAATTTTTGTAAGAGTAGGCCTTCCTTCCCTCAGCTGCCAGCACCGGCTTCCCTCTGGCACCTGGAACCTGGACTTCCCTCTGACACCCGGGACCCGGGCTTTCCTCTAGCCACAGGCAAGTACCTGGGACCCAGGCTTCCCTCACAGCCTCAGCTTTGTTTGGAAGGGAAAGGACATCTGGCATAATTAACATATTACACTTTTATTATTATAGACTAAAGGCCCAGTGCACAAAAATTTGTCTACTCGGGGGAGGGCCTTCAGCCCAGCCTATACCCTCTCGCAGTGTGGGACTCCCTTCAGGGATGTCCACCAGCTGGCTTAGGCCCGCTCCCTGGGGGACCAGGCCTAAGCTGGCAGTCAGACTCACACTGGCGGCCCAGGAGCACTCAGGTGATGTCCACTTGCCAGCGGGGAGCAGGCCTAAGCTGCAGTTGGACATCCTTAGCACTGCTGAGGAGGCAGGAGAGGCTCCAACCACCACTGCTGTGCTGCCAGCCGGCAACCTGTCTTGTGGCTGAGCAGAGCTCCCCCTGTGGGAGTGCACTGACCACCAGGGGAGCAGCTCCTGCATTGAGCGTCTGCCCCCTGGTGATCAGTGTGCATCATAGTGACCA